>JBAFSZ010000018.1:3368598-3378869 GCA_036919955.1 Melanotaenia pygmaea
AATGTGAATAAAAGCAACATTTATTTTTTTCTAATGTTGGGGCCAATCTAGGCAAAGTCATAAAATTTCAAGTTAAAAAAATATTGTTTAGGGGATTTTTGGGGGGGTTGTAACACAGTGGCGGGTCATTTTGACCCGAGGACAACAGGAGGGTTAAACCAATTAGATCAAATTTTTCTTCTTTCTTTTTAGGAAATCAGAAATCCTTTTTAATTTTCTTAAACATTAGTTTAATTAACACCACAGGTTAATTAACTTCTGTTTCCATTTCCTGCACACATTTTTTTAATTCTTCCACAAATTACATGGCCTTGAAATAAGATTCTGGTGTGAACATCATATTTGCATTCACCATGTTTGACTCATGTTTTGTTTTTGTTTTTTTGTTTTTTTTTATTTTAAACCTTTGTACACATCCCTTTGACATTTATACACGATTAGACTAGTTAATAAATATTTCATATTTATCCTAATTGGTCTGGTTTTGTGAATGTTTTCCTTTGAATCATGTTATGGGTCCCTTAAAATGAATTGTTTCAGTTAATTAAGTTAGTACTCTAATGGCGTCCACGCTGCCATTAGATTAGTATTAAAACTATAGTGTGGTGGTGCCCGAGGTATTATCAATATTAATGATTAATAATTAATAATTCTATATAATTATTAAAATTAAGATTTTTACCTAAACATTTTTAATGTTTAATGACGCTAAATCAAAACACTTTCTTGATCTCGTGGGGAAGGAATGGTTTGTCCTCCTGGTATGTAGAAGTAGTGCAGTCTGACAACAAAAGGTTTTCCTAATTCACTTCTGATCAGGACATAGAATAATTATTGCCCTTTTTTAATATATGCTATGGGCAGAGGGGATTAAGGTGTGGAGAACATCGATATTGCTCGTTTCATGTTCACTGTGCGAGGAACTGACCGGGGAAGTTTTATCTTTGGAAAAAGGGGGGTGACATGGCTCAGTGGGTAGAGTGGTCGTCCTGCAGTCCATGGGTTGCTGGCTCGATCCTGGCCCAGGGAGTTCATGTCGAGGTATCCCTGAGCCAAGATCCCAAACCCCTAATTGCTCCTGATGGGTCATGGTTGAACACCTTGCATGGCAGCTTCTGCCATCAGTGTGTGAATGGGTGAATGTGACGTACATGTATAGTGCTTTGGATAAAACCGCTATGTAAGTACAGACCATTTCCCATTTACAAAAAAGTGTGCACAACCAGAGGTAAGCACAAACAAATGTTTCTCAGATTAAATTAATGTAAAAGATCAGCACCAACTTTATTTACATAAATTTATGCAATTATTTCATTCATTTAAAGGCTGCAGTTTTAAAACTAAACATATTAGTTGGTCACTTATTTGTCACTCTAAGCAAAAGAAAAAAAAGTCCTCAACAACTGTTCTAGAAAGCTGCTGTTGGTCCTTTCCTGTGGCTTTTAGACTTTTATTCTGCATATTACCCATCTAGAGGCTAAATCAGCTGTCATGCTTTATTTTTAGACTTTTTGTTAAAGTGGGTTGAATGCCCCCAAGAATATTTATTAAATTATTATGTCACACTGATGTTTAAAACATAAAAAAGGTGTCATCAAACAGATTAAGTGGTAATGTAATAGATACCTCTCAGAACTTTTATTGAAATGTGTAGACTTCATGTTTTTTGGAAATTGTCATATTTTTGGGGAAGACGTAAATAGCTGTGATAGTTATGATACATAGGTTACAAACTACTCCTTTTACATTAATACAATCTTTTTCTAAACAGGATTGAACGACTGTGGTGTGATGTCCGGACTGCAGTAACGAGCATCTATTACGATGTCCTGCACAATATAGAGGAAGATGGACTGCTGGATATTTCGAACACGCTTCACATTGTTTTTGGTTCATTTTGTATTTTTACCCCGGCTCAGGAGTGACCTTGTAATATTTACTGAAGGGCTGGAAGCATCACCCTCTCCGCACTGAGGGGATATGACCCCTCAGCAGTTGTGGGATGTAGGCTTGCTACAGCAGAGAACAATGGAGGATGTAAATGAGGTGTATGCTCTACTGTCCATCACTTTCTACTGAATCTATTTGTTCCATAACATTATAAAAAAAAAAAAAAAACAAAAAAACAAAACAAAACATTTTTTAAAAGTTATAAGTGCTATTTCTAACCAGGATCTACAAGAATTCGACATAGACTGGGAAAGTGCGTTTTATCGTACTGTCCCTGAAATGGAATCTGGGGTTGTTCATGAATTTCCTGAGTTTATGTTTTTTTAATAATTCTGTTGAAGCATGGTTGAAAAGCAATGTCTGACCTTCATTGGTTAAATTTCATAGAATTTTTATTTATGATTACTTTTGTCAGACTCAAATTATTTCTGTAACCATTGTGATTTTTTCTTTATTTAACTGAAGGGTACCATTAATTTTGTCCACATGTGTACTTCTTTAATTAAACTTGCAATCCAACTGAAAACATAGTTGCCCGGCCAATATAATGTATCTAAGTTAGCATAAATTCAACTTCACACACAAGTGGCTACTATCACTACATGCTACGAAGCAAGTAAGTTAGTCAGCAGTAGTTCGTGGTCGGTTTAACGCTATTGTTGGAACTTGACAGCCGTTGGTTTAATGTTACGTTATAAACAACCACCACCAAACTTTTTAACTTACCATGATGTCTTTGTGGTGAACTGCAACGTGTCTCGTCAGGTTTATTGTGTTTTTCCTGCTACCTTGAGCCCAAATTTCTTCCATTCCTTTGATCAATCAAATATATTTTTTTTCTTCTCTTTTACTTTTTTTTTCCCTTCAGTGTAGCAAAAATGGGTCCATATTTCACGTCTTCTCTTTCTCTTGGGCCCCGTGCAAAGCATGAGCATTAATGTTTTATTTTTAACTTTTTGCCATGAATCCACCTCCTATCTGTCCAGTGTGTTTGAAAGGGTGTGTGTGTGGCCAAAGAACCATGGAGGAGGCGGAGACAGGATTTGACAAAGTAATATGATATAATAACATAAATTTTGACTCGTCTTTGTTCGTGAACTAAAATGTCCATAGATTTTAGTCCAGTTTTTATTTAGAGAACCACATTTTCGTCTCGTCTATATTAGTCCACGAAAATCCATTCTGATTTACTCTCAGTTATTGTTTATTAATGAAGGTTTTAGTCTCGTCTAGTCTTCATCTGGTGAAAAATGTGTTGATGAAAATATTTTTGTTTAGTTTTCGTTAATGAAATTCACACTTAACAGGCAGTGATGACTGAACCTAACATTTACTCTGAGACTCTTCTCCTCCTGAAGGATTGGGACATGGCCCTGCCCAGTTACCCACTGAAGAAATCCTGTTGGAGACAGAGATTTAGTTTAATCTGAAAGTAGAATCCATGAAGATGAAAAATGGATTACTTTATAAAAGACTTTTATATCACCCTTTTATGTGTCTATTATGAAAAGGAAAAAACAAAGAACCACATTTGATCACCTCATTAGTAAAAGAAAAAACTGTTAGTTATACTTACAACTTTAGAATTGTTATTTAGAAACAAATAACCAGGTTTTAAAGTTTAAAATTCTACAAAACACAATGTGATCACAGATATATTGCAGTGCAATCCAGGAAAAAACAAAATTAGTCCATGAATTCAACGTAAATACCCTTTTTATCTTTTCAGGTGACTTTATATTATTACCAAAGAATGTTAACCTCAAAGAGATTTTGCTCTTAAAAGCTGTAAAAATGAAAGTCAATATATTGTGTATTCACATAAGCAAATTAAAAAAAAAAAAGAAACAGCATTTGTAGCAACTCCAACATATCGGATTATTTAATCTTATTTTTCTCCTAGCAGACGGATCCTGCATGTCCACAGATCTCCTCTGTGATGTCTAGAATAGTTGTTTCAGTTGCTGATTTCACCTGAAATTAAAATAGTCAATTAACTCATGATACAACTCTGTGAAAGTCAGGCCTGCAGTTTTTCCTGTTAGGTGTATCTGAGTGGAAACAAACAACATAGCATATATAATTTTACTTTTGATAACAGATCAGTATACTGGTCATCCTCCACATCATCTTGATCCAAGGTTTCAAAGTATAGGGATTCTGGTCACAAAAATTGTAGCAGCATGGCATCATGAAACTTGGAGCTTGAGCCAGGCTGGTAGCCATTATTTCTCCAGCAGTCCCATAAAAAACACAAAAACATGTTAATCCAAAGAAAATTGATGCTAAACTGTCACAAAGGAATAATAATGTTTCTCAGGGGCTGCTAGACCCCTACTAAATGCTATTTACTAATTTAACTCAAATGTTATCTACACTGTTTTAGTGTTTCACTTGATCTGAAATGGCAAACACAACAAACAGGGTTAATGTTTTTCTTAGTTGTTACCAAATTTAATCTAAACTAGAAAACAGAAAAAAATACTCTTGAGATACATACTTGAAATGGTCTTCATTCTAGTCAGACAGGGAATACTTAGGTGTGCAGCCAGATGTCCTCTTCACAAAGAAGCGCCTCTCAATGCCTGCTACCATAGCTTAAACATAAAAGAATAAGTAATCCATTATACTGAATTTCCTTATACGTAAGATACATTATATTGTACAAAGCCCATAACTACATCAGCACTTAACTTAAAAGTGAGTTAGTTTAAGATTTAGAGCTAATAGACAAGATAAGACAAGAATACTTGTCAGAAATTCTTTACATAGGGCTCCCGTATTGATGCCAGCTTCTCCTAAAAAGTTGACTTTCAGTGGGTTGGTTGGGGAAGTTTTCTTTTGGTGTTGCCATTGGACAAGACCTCTTTCAAACAAGTTCTGATGTGACACCGTGAAGTCAAAGGTTTTCCCATCTGTAGATACTCCATCAGCTATTGCTTGGATAACATCATTCAAGTAAAACAAAAGGGGGGGTGTGGGGGTGTTTTAATCAAATCTGCCTTGGAATGATGAAGTCTAAGCAAAAAATAAAGCAAAAAATAAATACTTAGACATCTGGAAGAGATGGGTTGGGGTTGGGGTTAGGGTTAGGGATTGGTGTCTTTTCTCAATGACTCCCCCTGAATCAGCAAAATAACCGAAACAGTTTGGATAGGGAGCCAAAGGCAATGCACGGGCCACCGCCTGTCACTCTGGGTCTCGATCTCGTATGGAGCCCATCCCATAGAGAAGAAGAAAGGAAAGAAAATGTTGGAGCCAGGGCAACCGCAAAGGGCGACTGGATTTTTGGCTTCTTGCTTTGGAGAGTCTTTGCAGTTGCGGACATTTAGGTCTTTTGCACTATAATTAAAGCTGAAGCTGGGTACATACCCAGTTTGATGGGCGAAAATTTAGGACACATCATCAGTAGTGGACCCTGGGGTCACGGGGTGTTTCAGTTAAGGTTGAGTTTGGGTTGGGCTTGAGGTCAGGCTTAGGTCAGGTTCGAGGTTAGAGTTAAGTTAAGCGTGGGAATTCAGGTCAAGTTCAAGTTCGGATTTGAGGTAAAACCTAAGGTTTTAAGTTTGGTTTAGTGTATGGCTTGGATAGGTTTATGTGTAGGTTTTAGGTTTAGGTCAGGCTTGGGCTTAGGCTTAAGTGTGGGGTTAGATATCAGGTCAGATTTAGGTGAAGGATCAGGCTTGAGGTCAGTTTTTAGGGTCAGTTTTTCAGGGTCAGGTTCAAATTCAGATTCAAGGTTGGGTTTGGTTAGGGTTCAGATTTAAGGTTGCATCATGGTTAGACTTGGAATCAGGTTTAGGAATAGGTTTAGGGTAAGGCTTAGGCTCAAGGTTGGGTTTTTAAGATAGGCTCCAGGTACAAGGTACAGCTTAGGGCCGGGAGGTTAGGTTTTAGGGCCAGGTGCAAGGTCAGACTTATAGGTCTTAAGGTTAGGTTTAGGCTTTGAGGCTAGAATCAGGTAGACAGTAAGGTTGAGGTCAGGGTAAGGTCTGAGGTTAGGCTTAGTTAGAGAAGGGCTAAACGGGGGTAAGGTACAAGTTCAAGTTTTGGGGATAGGTTTTAGGCTAAAGGGTTTGGTAAGGTTTAAGGTAAGGATTGGCATAATGTTTAAGGTATGTTAGGTCTGTTTAAGTGCAAGCTTATGGTTTGCACTTAAAGGTGTGGTCTCAGAATTAGGCTAAATGTATAAGGTTCTGGTGTAATATAGTAGGATGTGTTCCTTTTTGTAAGGGTTTGGGGTGGAAAAATTGAGAGGGGAATGTGTTATGGTATGGATAGTGGAATAGTACACTATTTAAAGGGTGTTATGTAGTAGGTTTTTTTTTTTGTTTTGTTTTGCGTAAGGGGTTGTCAGGTTTGGGGTTAGAAGAGGTGGAGAGATGTATGATTGATTCAGTGCTATGTAGTGGACGTTTTTCCAAGTATTGGATGGACTTGCTATTTTTTCTTTTTTCCTCAGATCCAATGATGAAAGAGGTGTATAGGGCCTGTCAGATGTGGGCCGGCTGTGGGAACAGCCTTTGTGGTCATTTCCTCACTCAGGTCCCACCTCTTTACATTTTATTGGATCAAAAGTGATAACAATGAACTTGGAAAAACTCAGGTCATAAACTTTAGTAAACAGATATATGTACATATACAAAAGCATTTTAAGAAGTATTAAACAGATGTAAGAATGAACATTAGAACAATAAAAGTGACTTATTGGTAAGTGCATTAAGAGGTTTGTGTCCATGAGACCTAAACATTGTCACAGTTACAAAGAGAATTGTGCAAAAGGTTCACATACACAATGTGTTTTAAAAAGTTTTGTCCAATTAGGCATCATTTAGTCCACCGGGACACATTGTGCCCAGTCTGTGGATCCATGCTCTTTCGGTGAATCTTCTTTGTCCCACGGACCAGGACCCCTTGCTTGTGAGAGGTATTACCCTTAGATTTTTTAGTCCATGTGATCGGAAATGTTGGACCGGTGTGGTGACCAACTTTCGGCCCCTGCGAATGTTGTGCCGGTGGGCATACATTCGTGTGCAGAGAGCATTCCAGTTTCTCCAACATACTGTTTTTGACACTTGTGGCACTGGATCATGTAGACCACGTTTTTGGACGATAAATTCAAATTAGTCTGTGTCAGATATCTGGTTTCTCGTTTCAAGTTCCCGACTACTGTGGGTCTCCTGGGTAAGGGAATTGGGCCCAGTTTGGCTCTGACCAGACAGTCTTTAAGATTGGGGTTTTTTTTGAAAGCTGAGATGACTTTGTGGTGTTCCCCTAGAGGGGTGCTTCCCAGGGTTTCTGAGAAGTTGTTCTTAAGAATGTAGTGTGCTCGTGATGCGAAGGATGAGAAAACGGAGATGAGGGGTATGATGGGTTTATTATGGATTTGTTTCGCCATAACCTCTGGCGGTTCTTTTGGTGAGGTTGTTCTTTGAATCCGTCTAAGGAGAGATCTGGAATAGCCTCTCCTTCAAAGTGCCCGGAACAGGATTTTGATTGCTCGGTCTTCATCTTCCGGTCTGGTATAGATCCTGTGGATCCTGAGGAGCTCGCAGCGGGCTATACCCTTAAAGGTATGTGTAGGGTGAAAACTGGTCCTGTGTAGAAGGGCATGGGAGTCCGTCAGTTTGAAATAAACCCTTGTATCAAGTTTTCCCTGTGTTCAAAGGAAGGTCCTTTGGAAGTTGTTGTATCAAGAAAATTGATTTCATCTGCGTTTAGGACTGCTTGGACCTTGATGGATAGATGGTGGCTGTTAAGGATGGAGACAAAGACGTCAAAATCCTCTCGTGAGTGGGTCCAAATTCCCCAGATGTCATCCAGGAATCTGAGGTAAACACGGGGTTGTTTGGGGCATTTTTTTAGGGCCTGATTTTCCCATTCTGCCATGTATATGTTTGCATAGGCTGGGGAGAACTTCTTGCCCATGGCTGTTCCCTTGATCTGTAGGAAAGTTTGTTTGTTGAACTGGAAGTCGTTACATGTGAGGTTGATATGTAAGAGTTCCAGTAGTTCTGTGTCTGGTCTGGTTTTGTTTGGGTACTTCTGGAGGATACTGGAGACCGCCTCATGCCCATGTTAGTGTCAATGTTTGTGTAGAGATTCTCTACATCCATGGAAAATATGAGACAAGATGTGGGGAGTGTGAGGGCCTTGATTTTGGAAATGAAGTCATTGGTGTCTTTTATGTAGCTGGGGTGTCGGGTGGATAAGGGGTTCAGGAAATGATCTATGAACTCGGCAGATCCGCAAGACTCACTACTGGAATCTGAGACAATGGGGCAGCCAGGTGTGTGGGTCCTTGTGGATTTTAGGTAGAAGATAGAACAGTCTGGGTCTGGGGGGAGAAAGGCCTTTGAGGTAGAGTGCTTGTGATCTGGAGATTTTTTTCTTTTTAATTAGAGTGTCAAAAACTAGGTAAATTAGCTTTTGGGTCTTTTTGTATATTGGTTTTGCTCATTTTTTGTAATAAACTGGATCTTGGAGTTGTCTAAGGGCTTCTTGAATGTAATCCTTTTTATCCATTAGGATCCTTTGTCTGCTGGTTTGATGACAACAGAAGTGAGACTTTGTAGTTCCTGGAGGGCCAGTTCTTCTTCCCGGGTAAGGTTGCTTTTTTTCAGGTTGTATCCTAATTTTTCCAATATCCTTCTGGTCTTTATGAATAAGTTCCAGAAGGGCTTCTGGTAAGCTTTCATTGGGGGGTTCCCATGAGGATTCGGGTTTGAAAGGGGTTATCTCAGAGTTTACAGATGGGACGAAAAAGCTAATTAGTTTTAGTCGTCTGTGGTATTGCTGTAAATGTCCCCTCAATGATTGTCTGTTATTTGGAGTTAGGGTGGAGATGGGGATGAATGAGAGGCCTTTTTGGAGTAGTTTTAAATGGGCCTTTTTGAGGGTGAGTGTGGTGGAGAGGTTGACCACTGATTTGTCCGCTGAGCCCAGCGGGTTGCTCAGTGGTCTGTTAATCCTAAAAAAGATCTCCAGTGGTTCCAGATGGCTCTGGCTGTGTTTAGGCTCCAATGGATTTTGTCCTGTTCAGTTGAGAAGTTAGTGTATGAGATCAGTGGGACCTGTTGGTTTGTTTCTCTGATAATGTTGTTGAGGGTTCTGATGTTGTTTAGGGTGGGTCTGCTAAGTCCCGTGGAAAAGTTGAGTAGGGGTATGTATATTTTGGCGTATGGGAAAGTGGCTTTGGCTGAATCCAGTAGACGGGAGACTTGCTTTTTGAGTAAAGTAGGATTACTTTGAGCCCTGTTGTTGATCCCAAAAGATAGAATGACCATTTGTGTTTCACAGGAGGTGGCAGTTTTGTTTCTGAGAATGTGGATGGCATGGCTGAGGTTAGCCCCTGGGTAACAGTCAACCTGTACTCTTTCATTGTGGATTTTGGGGAGTCTAGAGAGGTTGGAATCACCCAAAATGAGGATGGGTCTCTGTGGTTGGAGTATCCAGTTTTGGAATTTGTTTCCTCCATGTTCATGGTAAGAGAAAAGAGGGGGGTCTTGGAGGAAAGGTAGTAGTTCCTTGAGATATGATGATGGTTTTGAAGGTCCTGGGTAGGGATGAGCCGATCCGATATTCAGCATCGGTATCGGACCGATACTGTACAAAATGCTAGGATCGGATATCTGACAATAAAAATTTAATATGTCCGATCCAATTCATTTGGCCTAACTTTGTTTTGCTAAACCCGGAGAGACGGGCTGGTGGCCAAGCAGGCCGCAGTACCTGTCACGTGAAGAGTAGGTAACGCATCATAGGTAGCACCTAGCTAGCGCTCTTGCAATGTCAGCAGTGTGGACCTACTTTCAGCTTCCTGATGCGGGAAGCAAAACAGCGGATTGCAACCTGTGCAGAACGAGTGTTTCCAGGGGTGGGAGTAGCAAAGCTGATTTCAACACTTCGAACTTGATAAAACATTTACAAAAGCACCACAGAAAGGAGTTTGAAGAATTTACTCAGACAACCAGTGCAACAAAGAAGAGCGCGCCACAACAACAAACGCTGCAGGAAACATTAGAGGCGCGAGAAACTTCATCAGAGAGCAACAAAGCTACGATGATGACAGGAAAAGTGACTGAATTCATTTTGCTGGATGACCAGCCCATTTCCGTTGTGGAAAATGTTGGATTTAGACGATTAATGGAGCCACGGTACACGTTGCCTTCCCGACATTTCATCTCTGACACAGCTATACCAAACAAATACAAACAAGTGTGCGACTGAATGGTGGTGGTACCCAACCTGCGTGAAGCTGGCCCCCCACCCCACGCAAAACACAGTGGAAATGGTCTCGATCGTTTGTGCTGCGTTAGTGC
>JBAFSZ010000018.1:3424523-3438600 GCA_036919955.1 Melanotaenia pygmaea
TTTAAGTGATTCAACGTCCTGTGTTGTTGCTATGGGAAATTCTTCTAGACTAGGTAGGCTGTCCCATTTCACGAACGATAAGCGGACTTCGAAGTGTGTAGACTATGGAGGACACTACGTAGCCTACGTAGTCTGCGCACTTGGAAGTGTGCAGACCCTGAATTGGGACATAAATTAATGGACTTCGTGGAGACAACCATCCTCCGCAATTAAATTTGCTCTAAAAACTAATTAAAACTAACTGAATTTGAAAACAAACAAAATTAAATAAAAACTAAAACTAATAACAAATCCAAAACTATTATAACTTTGGTGCACCAGTCTAATCGGTTTACCAGGAACTCATGCACTGACAAACTGCGTTGTTTGGAATTCAAACTGCAATAAAATGTGATATTTCTTAACACGTTAATTTTTTGTAATTAACTGTACGTAACAAAATAAAGTCCCACTTCTAATATTTTCATGAAATTACATGTTGCGGGCCAAGTTCTGTCTTCTTATTTTGGACTACACTCTCTCTCTCTCGCTCTCTCTCTCTCTGTCTATCTCTGTCTAGCTCTCTCTCTCTCTCGTGTCTCTACAGGCAGTGCAACTCATTTCTGTGATACCCCACAGTGGCAGGTGCATTTATTCTGTCAATTAGAAGAAGAGGGAGAAAACAGTTGGAAGGCTAAATGAAAAAAGGATGCTTCTCTCCTCTCCTTATCCATCCTTTATTCCCTGCTTTCTGACTGCCTTTTTATTTCTGGCCTTGGCTTAACTGAATGGCTCTATGCCAGGGCCTGCCGAGCGACTGGGCACTGCTGCCAACGAGTGCGCGGGTCTCTGCAGCACACATCCTCATGTGCAAGCACTGGCAGGCAAATGTAGTTAGAGGGCAAAGCTGCTGTCGTCCATGGCTCAGGTCCCACGGGAGAGAACATGCAGGGTGAGGGTGTTAACGCTTTCAGATCTGGTTAAAAGCAAGGTGACAGCTCTGTTACCTGGGTGGGACGAAGGAGGGGGCGATGATGGGGGAAAGGAGGGTAAAGAGCACCTGCTTCACTTCCAGCCAGCACAGACATCCCAACAAAACACACATTACAAAGGATACACTTTTTTCAGCTGTACAAGGACAAATGTTTTTTTTATTCCTTTATATTTTAACAACAACAATAAAAAGCCATTCTGCCATAACAAATACCTATATCAGTAATTTTTCATTTAAAACATTTATTACAGTGTTTCAGTGATGTTCAAGCAAAAAACAAAGTGAAACTTAGAATATTATCAGGAAATACAGTTTTGAGCCTTAACCTTTTTTTTTTATAAGATAACACTATAAGGAAAAAACAACTAAAATAAATTTAAATATATCTGCATTATCACTAGATCATGGGTTAAAATATAGCTGCAGAAGGTATCTGTATTTATCAACTAAGAAAAAAAAAAGATCTATTTTGAACATGTTGGATTTTTAAGAAATTTATTTTTTTCCGAATATCCACCCGAGGCTAGTCCAGAAGACATGTGGTACAGGAATATTTCAAGATGTCAAAACCATAGTAGTTTTAACACATTTAGAAATAGTTAGATACACTCACCATACACTTGATAAATCCACCTGTTCATTTGCTTGTTAACACAAATATCTAATCAACCAATCACATGACAGCAACTCAGTGCATCAAGTCATGTAGACGAGCTGAAGACGACTTGAAGTTCAAACTGAGCATCAGAAAGAGGAAGAAATAGGATTCAAGAGACTTTGAATGTGGCATGGTTGTTGGTCTGAGTATTTCAGAAACTGCTGATCTACTAGAATTTTCACACACAACCATCTCTAGGGTTTACAGGGAATGGTCTGAAGAAGAGAACATATCCAGAGAGCAGCAGATATCTGGATAATGTGTGATGGCCATTGCCGGTTATATTGATATCTTTTATACTGAGTTGTTGCAGGGTTGCTGATTGGTCGTTCACCCTGATTTGGAGCACCCAGAGCCTAGGAGCCTCACAACATGAAAGCTTCAGGACTCGAGGCAGATGCCCCTGGTCTTTGCACTATTTACCCCAGGGCTTTTTTTTTTTTTTTTTTTTTTTGGTTTGGTTTGCTTTTCTTATCAGTTTTGCTTTAATAAAATAATTTGGTTTTGGTGCTTGTTCCAATTTTTTGTCAAACCTATGAGCCAGGTTGTGACAAATATCAGGATAATTGGAAGACCTGTTGGGGAAGACAGACATACATACATATTCCAACCTTGTTGAATCTACAACACCAAGAATTAAAGCAGGAAAAAGGGAAAAGAAGGGGGCCAAACCTGGATCTAGCAAGTTGGATCTGATTAGGTGGACAGTAAGTGTAGTTTACAACAACTAAAATGGTTAGCTTGTCTCTTGGCGTGAGCATAAATCTGATTCTCTGGGATGGACGACAGATCTGTGATATGCTGCATTTCAGCTTCAGTTGCTTTTCTCTGTCTTAGTGTCTGAACAGCTGAGTTTAAGAAATTCCCACCCTCCACATTTTAACATGGGAAAATATTAACCAGAACACAATGAACTTTAGAGGACCTACTAAACAAGTTTCAAACCCCTGAATTTTCTGTGCTTGGACTTAATATAAAAACAAATCTGTTATCCAGCTCTAATAAAAATAAAGATAAACTTAAGCTTGCATTTATTGCATGTTTTATGTGCTTTGGTTTTGAACCACAATGTCTAATCATATATTTAATTGCAATCACCCTCAGCTCTACTTTTTGATTTGTGCTAATTAGCAACTTCTATCATGGAAAGGAAAAACTAATATGGTAAAAGTAATGATAGAAAAACAAGAATTTTTAAATGAACAAAAATGACAGCAACATAGTTCCCAGAAGTGACTGCCATGCACATCGTTTACTGTTCTCGTGTGCTGTTTCCCTGCTAACACTCAGTCATAACACAACATAAGGGAATTCATTCCCAGAAAACAGGACATAGTTTTATCTTGAACTCCCAGTGAATTTTTACGGTTATGAAAGTCTCCTTATTAAAATATGAGAAGCTGATATCCGTCTCAGTAGCTGTTGGCTTCATTGTTAGTGGCAGCAGCTTTGCTTGTGGAAAAATGTTGTCGTATGCCTGCCTCTGGTCACGTCATGTCTGAATCCTACCTGTAT
This sequence comes from Melanotaenia pygmaea, assembly GCA_036919955.1. Lineage (NCBI taxonomy): Eukaryota > Metazoa > Chordata > Actinopteri > Atheriniformes > Melanotaeniidae > Melanotaenia > Melanotaenia pygmaea. The sequence continues at coordinate 3,427,670 of JBAFSZ010000018.1, forward strand.
GTTTGTTTACCAGCTTGGCCAGGTGATAAATAAATGATGAAATGTGAAATGAATAAAAACATGAATGACTGTGGCAATGACACTGTTTGACAGCCCAGAGATAGGAATTAGGAGCCAAAGCGGCGCTAAAGCTAGGTTATTGGGTAGAGGCCCTGCTAACGAGCCGTGAGATTGAGTTTGACATGTCGAAGAACAGGTGCTCATTTATTTTCCCAAATAAAAGGACTGAGCCAAAACCCGCCTGTCCAAACAATACGTAATAATGTAAAGCCTTTGAATGATAAGGCTTGATTACAGTGCAGCCTAATTAAAATTTTTTTGCCTTTTCGTAGTGTTGGTGTACATATCTCATTCTGCTCTGGCTAATCCAGCATGATGTTATCACTGACATTATTCAGATGTTGTCGGATGCCCTCAGGCACTGTACAGGCATTCTGCTGGGCACAGGTGTGGCAGTGTGGGCAATAACAAGCAATGAGTAATTACCACAGCCATATCAATAACAGCCCTAAACCCCCAAAGTGTGCTCAGGGCACCACTTACTCCCTCCCACAATCCTCTCCTCTTGCTCTCAGTCTTTTGAGCTAAATCATGGGACTGGGCTCAGGTCCAGGGGCCTCGCTGCTGCTGCCTGGTTTCTATTTGGAACGGAAATAAAGCCGGACGGGCCTCTCGGGATGCTCTAATGTCTGCATTAATTGTGAGTTATGGGGAAACATGGCAAAGGCATGGGGTCAGGCTTGACAGCAATCATACTCTTCAGGCCAAATTTTCTACAGCACCTCCTATTTATACTTCTATCAATGGAGAAGAAAATTTAAATTAGCACACCAATCTGCTTCACTTTCCACTTTTAAATCTATGCAAACTAACAATTGAGACAACAACTGTCTCTGGAAGAAGTTGCACATCTTTTCAAGAGAGTAAACAGACGCAAAGCAGCTGGCCCAGACTCAGTCTGTAGATGCTCTCTGTGCTGACCAGCTTAGTCTGGTCTTCACCATTCTTCTCCAGATGTGTACTGAGTGTGGCCATCTCCCATTACTAATCTACCATTATTCCAGTACCAAAATCAAACAATCCTAGATAACTGAATTAATCGCTTTAACATCCCTGATGATGAAAAAGATGGAGAAGATACTGAAGGAGGAAAATGTGTCCTGAATTTATGGGAAATTAGATCCACTCCAGTTCGCTTGGGAAAGGTGTGGATGATGCTAAGACTTTTATCTTAGAGAGGTTATACAAGCACCTGGAAAAACCCAATTCACATGCAAGACATCTATCTGCAGACTTCTTATTAGCTTTTGATAAGATGCAACCACACAATTTATTTGAGCCACCTGCTTCTTATTTTATTTACCAGACCAGATTTTATTGTTGCATTTAAGCTTCTTAACAGACAAAATTCAGCAGGTGTTTGTGAAGAGTCACATGTCCGATGTCACCTTAAATACAGGTTGTGTCTTCTCTCCTCTGCTCTTTATCATGTACACGGACAGCTGCAGGTCCTCCAAAGAAGGCAGCCACCTTGTCAACTTGTCAGATGACTCTGTCCTCCTGTCCCATCCTGCACGGGGCTCAGTTGAATCATGGCTGTGCTTCATCAGCATGTGTGAAGCGGTGCGATGACAATTACTTGGACCTTAACGTGACAAAAACTAAAGAATTTTTGATTTTAGGAAAAACACCGTGACCCAGATGCCAGTATCATCCATGGAGATAATGTAGAAGTTCTGGAACATTATTTGACTCCAGCCTCAGGTTTGATTAAAACACAGAGGTAATTGCTAAGAGGGGACGAGAAAGGATCCACACTCTTTTTATGTTTCTATTAGACTTTCATGTTATTTTTATCACTCTGTTACTCAAAGTCTTTTAACATTTTCTTTTATTTGTTGGTTTTACGGATTGTCGATGAAGGACAAGAACAGTCTCAGCAGAATTGTTAATCTGCTCCAAGATCACCAGAGTCCAGATGACTGACGTTAGCTCTCTCTGTAAAAGAAAAGAATTGTCCAGAAGCCAAATAGATTATGAGCCGTTCTGACCACATCTTAAAGCACAAACTCTGTTTAATGCCCTTGAGATGGCACAACCTCCAGATCTAGTGACGGTGGCCCACAACCCCTGAGCTGTCCACACCACCTGAGACACAGGATGCTCTCCATGAAGGCTCTGTGGAAGTTCCCCAGCAGCTGAGAAGAGAGTCCCGTCGACTTCACCTTCCTGAGGAAGAAGAGCTGTTGTTGGGCTTCTTCACCAGGTGTTAAGTGTTCACAGTCCAGGAGAGGTTAGAGGAAATGTGGATGCCCAGAAACTTAATGCTTTCCACACGCTCCACTGCCTCTCCGTGGATGCAGAGAGGAGCGTGCTCAGTCCTGGTCTTGTTGATTAGAACCAGATTGTTCCTGGAACAGCATTTTGTGAGAGTCTGGACCTCTTCTTTGTACTGGGTCTCATTATTGTTGGATAGTTGGATATTAGACCCACCACGGTGGGATCGTCTGCAGACTTCCCAGCCATGTTGTTGGGGTGGCCGAGCAGTCCTGTTTGAAGTGGGTGAAGAGGGCGGGGCCGAGCACACAACCCTGCGGCGTTCCAGTGTTGAGGATCAGTGGTGAACATGCTGACTTCCCTATCCTCACCACCTGGGCCTGTTGGTGGGGAAGTCCCTGATCCAGGTGCAGAGTGATGCTGGCAGACCAGGATGTGGAGCTTCAGTACCAGCAGGTCCGAGAGAACGGTGCTAAAGGCTGAGCTGAAGTCCACAAACAGCATCCTAACACAGATGTTGGGATGCTGCAGGTGAGTCAGGGCCTTGTGAAGCCCTATGGAAACAGGATCCTCTGTAGAACGCTTCTCCCTGTAGGCCAGCTGCAGGTCGTCCAGGCCGGCAGGGATGGCGCTGGAAACCCTTCATGATGACTGGGGGGAGAGGGACGGGGTGGTGATCATTGAGGCAGGTAATGGTGGTTTTCTGGCGACAGGCACAATGATGGAGGCCTTCAGGCAGACAGGAACCGTGAAAAGCTGCAGGGACAGGTTGAAGATGTACAGAACAACTTCTGCCAGTTGGTCTGTACATGGTTTTAGTGTCTGACTTGAGACCTGATCTGGACCCACAGCCTTGCTGATGTGGATCCTCCTCAGGGTGGAGGTGACTTGGTGCAGCTGCAGGGTAAGAGGCTGATGCTGCCTCTGGATGTGGAGGGTGAACAGTACTTCTGCAGCTGGAGAGTCGAAGCGTGGAAGAAGCTGTTCCAGGTGTCAGGCAGAGTGGGGTTGTGCTGACCTGCTGGTCTCTGTGCTTGGACTCTGATGGTCTTCATGCCTTTCCACATGTTACATGTGTTGTTCTCAATGAAGTGCTCCTCCATGCGCTGCTTGTACCTGAGCTTGATGCCCTTTTTTAGTTCTTTGTGGGCCCTGCTATAGGTCAGCTTGTCTCCTGCTCTGCAGGCTTTATCCCGGCTGTTAGCAGGGACTGAACTATGCTGTCCACCCACGGCTTCTGATTGGGAAAAACCATGATGGTCTTTAAAGTAAAGATAAATAAAGATAGGAGAGCACAGACGACGTGTATTCCTCCAGATCAGCGTCCTCTTTTAACAGTCCCAAGTCTGTGTGCTCAAAGCAGTCCTGTAAGGCTGAGGAAGCCTCCTCAGTCCAGACCTGGATAGTTCTGGTAGTGGGTTTGGCCCTGCAGTCCCCAGCCATGATCACCGTTGCTGCAGGATTAGTATTGATCTGCCTGGTGATCAGGCAGTATAGCTTCTCCACGCTAACTTAGCATTAGCTCAGGGTGGTGTGTAGGCCGCTATGATCATGACCAAGCTAAGCTCTCAAACCACTTACTGCTAGATATTCCAGGTCAGAGGAGCAGAAGGTTCCAAAATTGTTCGTAGCTGTACACCACGAGTCATGGACGTACAACACCAAACATTCGCCGCTGGTCTTACCCAAATCTGCAGTCCGGTCAGACGGAACACAGAAACCTGGCATTGGTGAGGAGGAGACTGGGCCGAGCCAAAGGCTAATACTAGCATTATCAGCAACAGAGACCAACAAGAAGAAAATACAATGGAGGAATGAGAGAGATGTGGAAAAAAAAAACTCAGAGGGCAGTAAAACTCTGGAACGACTAGAATCAGCAATCAATGGCATGAAAGGCTAGCTAGAAAAACATGAAGAAAGAATTGTTAATGTTGAGGAAAGACTAAGTTAAAGTGAAGACGCAGCCGTCCTCCACCAGAGGGCAATAAGACATCTCCTTCACCGTGAAATTGAGCTGATGGCAAAAACCTTGCAGGTCTTCACATCACCATCATAATCACACAGACTGAGAAGAAATAATATATATTTCAGGTCCCTGTGACAGAAAAAAAGAGAGAAATGGTTAAATTTGTGAGAGAACTGCTCAGAGGAGTGCTCAAGCTCTAGATCTATCTAGATCTAGATATCAAAACAGAGAGAGCACATTGTACTCTTGCTGAAATAAATTCAGAAAGACGTAACGAGTTAGAAGTAAATAAAAAGGGAGGGGGGATTTATACTTTTAAAACTCCTTTATCAGCTAATGAGCCCTCCCTAGAAAGAGGGGAAAAATAGAAAAATAAATAAAACAGAGAAGGTGAGAGTGAAAACAAAGAGAAAATGAAAAAAGCATACTGACAAAAAAAGTAGTACCGTACTATATCACTTTTTAAAATTATTTATCTATTCATTTTTCCTATTATTTCTCTAATAATTTGCCACTAAAAAGCATTTTTTACTGTAAAATTCAGACAGACACCAAACCTAAGCCATCATGAGTGGGACACACTCCCTTTATGTCCTCCGTGTACTAGGTCAGGGTTCTGCAACCTTTACCATCCAAAGAGCCATTTTTCCCTCAGCCCAGCTAAATACTGTAAAACTCATTTAGAGACGCAAATGTTACGAGACCTTTTGAAAAAATCATTTTTGATAAATATCTACTATAGGAAATTAGTCATTTTTGAAGAACCAGATTTTTTATTTCCATCTTTATGTTTTAAAATAAAGAAAAACATAAAACTTTTGCAAAATGGGGCCAGATAAACTTTCTTAAATGGAATGTAGTTAAGTGTGGAAAATTATGTTAAAACATGGTTGCATGTAAAAAACTATTGACTGCAACCATTGGTGGTAAACACAGTAGTACACATGTAGGCTTTTATTAGCGCAGGTCACAGTGATGATTATATGAGAAGTAGGTCTTTGGCAAGTGAATTTTTTTTAAAAGAATCAAATTCATGGCAGCTGTAGGGCTGTAAATGCAAAGATTCCAGGAGAATGATCATCAACATGTGAGTCCTGCCTCCGGAGTAGCGGGAAGAGGTAGTATTACTTTAACAGCTGTGCAAACACGGTTAATGCCTGCTACTGCTGTTTCTTTCCCCGGCTTGAAATGCTGCTAATCATAACACATAGCCCCTGTGACTTTACATAAGAGCTCTAAGAAGCAATCCAATACATACCTCCAGACGTGTTGTTTTCCTCCAGCTCTTGCGAAAGGCCTCAGGTATTACAGAAAGGATTACATGGACCTAAACCTGTGAGGGTTTAATTGAAGACACTCAGCTGGGTGACAGAATATCAGGTCAGACAGCAAAAGTCTGAGAACAAAATCAGGGCCACATCCCTTTCTAGAACCCAGCTGTTATTCTCCAAAGCTCATTCTACTGTTTTTTAATGAGTTAAGTTTTCAGACCTTATTATCTAAAGGTTGAAATGTGACATTTGTGAGCCTGGAGAGCTGGAGTTAATCAGCGTTCTGTGATGCAGGACTGTTAAACAGAGACAGATTATTTTTCTCAATGAGAAATGTTGCTGAATGTTTTTGTCACGAAGAAACTTTCTTTCAAACCTCTTCAAGTCTCTTCTTTTTTTGCTTTTACCTTGGATGCATAGCAATGATTTGATCCCATTTTTACCAGCTGAAGTAACTGAACACATGTACATTACAATAAATGTGAACAATAAGGATGATTTTGTTAATAATACATCTAATCACGTCATAGGAAGTGATTAGCAGTAGTTTCTTTTATGTAACCTGAAAGGCTGGAAGCACTAGACTACAGATTTGGTAATGATAATAACAAATAGTCTACCATAAAAGGACCTGGTGATTGAATGGCAAAGAAGTTGTGGGTAAAATGAAGTTAATTTTACAGAAATTGGGGCTTTAAGCAAAGTTAAAGAGTTAATTGTGAGAAAATAAATTATCCTAATTCATTTAAAGAGACCCAGCATTTAAAATATTTAATTATAGTTCTGATGCTTCTTTTCTATTAAGTTTCAGTATTATTTTGCTTGAATGCAAGGGGGATTTATAATTAGATGATGTCATCAGTGTTTAAACCAATCCCCCCCCCCCTCAGTGCAATATTGATGAAGAAACTCGGGACACATCATTTGACGCTGCTGGAAGGTTGCATTGCCATTTTTTCATGTTTCATTGGTGTTGAATTAACTAAAGCTCATTATGATGTGAGGTGTGATACTGTTATGCATTTTGAAGTGTTAATGCAGAGTATCAACTATTAGGCTGATATAGATTTTAGTACAGCTGAGGTAAATGCATTGAGAGACTCAAGTGTTTTGTTTGTTTTGTTTAAGAGACAGTATTTTTAGACAGGAGAAGGTCCATTGGTGGTCCAATGGGTCGACTAGCCTTCCTTGGAGAAAGTTTCTGTTTTGTTTTGTTTTTTTTTTTGTGTGTGTGTGTTTTAGGGGCCATCATGTGTGTTTATTTACTTTAAGTCTTATATAATTGTTTTTGAGGCTCAATTGCACCTCACAAGGGGGGAATGAAGTGTCTGATCCTCAGCATTGTATAGGTTTATAATTAGATTTCCTTAGCATTGCATAGGTTATGACTACAGTATATTTGGCTGCAGCTGTAGAAATGTGCCATTTGCTAAGATGCAGCGAATTCCAGGCGCCATATATGGACAGGTTTATAGTTTTCTTGTAGGGGTCCATATGTAGCATCTTATGTTTCTCATGCGTAGTTCCAGATGTCGTTGTGAAGAAGTAAACAATACGTGCTTTCACGTCAGTCTCCAAATGTCCCCAATAATGCCAGAGAAGAGTTGCAAGATTTGTCGCTAGTGGATTTCTTTTAAATAGAAAGGGTCTATCTATCTCAAAAAGCTATGAAATGTGTCTACATTAATACTTGTTGATGTGGTTTTGACATACTGGACATATATCTGCATTAGATGATCAGATATTACGGATCTTCCCCATCTTATATTATGAATAAAGTGAGGTTTGATATTGGCCCTGCGGCAGACTGGTGACCTGTCCAGGGTGTACACTGCCTCTCACCTGTTAAAATGCTGGGATAGGCTCCAGCTCACCCGCGACCCGAAATGGAAGAAGCGGTCAAGATAATGGATGGATGGATGGATGGATGAGGTTCGACATTACTGTTTGTATTGATCACGTATTGTCTGAATTGAGATTCCTCCTGGATACTATGAGTAGGAGTGGAATGAGTGTTGGATATAGAGATACTGTATGTTAACCAGACAGGGGCACAGCAGCAGTCATGAATAATACTCAAAGGACATCATAGACAATGCTGCACAGAATCAGCTACCCCTCAAAAACTTCTATACTCCAGTTCCTCCTACCTTTCCTCCTCTCCATAAATAATGCATTAAAATAAGAAGAAGCTTGTTTACTTGTGGTTTGTGCAAATCTTCTCTGGCAAATTATTTACCTCTGTTTGACTGATGGTTCAACATAAGGCTAGAAGCAGAGTTCACTTTTTCATTTCCTTCCTTTTTAATATATATATATTTACACTTTTATAATTTATAGTGTCTGTGTGTGTATGTGTGTTCATGCCATTCTGCAAATAAATACACTAGAACAAGAATCCAACAAAGACTTTTAGAGTTCATGTATGCATCACTGCAATGCAGGAGGCCGAATGTTTACCTCACCAGATGCCACAGCTTTACAGACTGGCTGAAAAAGTTGTTAGTCGTATAAACTTTTTTTTTTTTTTTTTTTTTAATGGATTGCAATATTTTATTTTAGAAAAAAAGAAAGTACTGACAAAGTATTGAAGTTGCAAAATGCAACTTCACTTAAAATGCAATATGTGTACAGAACTGAGACAATTAAAACCACAGTCTGTAATGAATGAAATTGGAGTCTAATGAAGTGGCTCAGACAGCATTGCTGAACTTGTCTGACCCGGACATAAAAAGAAGCGCAGTCTGCAGAAGGCCTACAAAGCATCTTCCCTGCCTCTTTGAAGTGGCTGAAAACTTGCCATCTGGCATGATCATCACATTTTCACTTTGACAATCCTCGAATTTTCACACTTAAACTAAATGTGTTCAACTCTGCGCTGCCTCATTTTCATTTTCAGCTGCCTTCAACATAACACGACACAGACCATGGAGATACAGTTTTGAGCTTTTTGTTTTGACAAACACCATGAACACTACAAAAATTTCATGTAATTGTAAACTGTAGATACAATTACTGTTGGAAATAGTTTGCTTTAACAATAATGGGTCACATGTCTTTGTGTTGTTGACTAATTTAAAGCAGAGAGTAGGTAGAAGTGCAACAGAAGGCAGATTAACTTCCTACATGTAAAAATAGCTTTAACCCTTTAAAACCTACCATAGAGTCTTCCTGTAAAGATGAAAATCCTTAGGTAAACCAAATAAAATAGATTATTATTATTATTACACTGCAATTATAAATATATAATTATATAATTATAACACAAAAAAACATAATCTGTTTTTATATTAAACATTGTTTTGTAGTGTAACATCTATCCAGTTATAGTCGTCATATTTAAGTGTTTTTTTAAATTCATTTACACAATGTATTTGTTGAAGTAATAAAACAAATGCAAATTAATAACCACTATCTGATTTAGTAGGAATGTCTGTGTATATTTCACAGAGGATTACAAAGTGGTCAACTAGTATCTAAATGGTCATCAATCTTTTTTTTTTTTTTTCTTATTTCTGTAAGCAGTCATATAAAGCACAGTTTACATTACACTGACTTCACTTTGTGATATATGATTCTGTAACAAGTGCTACATCAAAACTGAACGCGGCTCCATTAAAGGAGGCAGCGTTGTTCAAATTAGAAAACTTTATTTTCACAGTAAATCAAAAATTATCAATAATGATGTTTATTAGTTACTTAATAAATAATTAGTGTTATTTATAAAGCAGTAAGTTCTAAGTAGGGTCTTTAAAATACACAGTACACCCAAGGAATGAATCATAAATAGTTAAAAAATGTTAAGTCAGTCACTCTGAAGTTTATTTAAAAAATATTTCACCTGCATACCCAAAGGAAATTTTAGCCAACTTTTGAAAGGAAAACACTAAAGCTGGTTTAAGACAAAAGTCCTAGCTAACTAGCATGTATCTGAGGCTATCTGAGCTAGCTAGCAGGATAAATGACATTCCTTCCATCTCACATCACAAACAACTGCCTTTTCTCAGAATGTCGCTCTTCCTCCATTTTCTGTTATATTTTTCTGTGCTCTACAATAACTCTTGTTATCTTGTTGGCATAACGCAGTTAGCCATCCATATCCTCACTTGTGAGAATACTGGCCACTTGTCAATCATTTCAGTCAACAGACGTCACTTACAGTGGAGTCCAGCGATGTTGACTTAATTATGCCACAAAAACAACAGCCACAGCATTTTGCCATGTTGCATATTACATTTATTGCTAAAAATAACACATTTCCTAATTTGTTTCCATACAAACATCATGCATGCATCGGGGGGAGGGGGCTTGACATTATTTCTGTTGATGAAAAGGGGGCCCTGTAGAAAAAGTTTGGGAACCACTGCTTTAAACTAAGATGATGCTGGATGTTTAGATGACTGGTAATAATACAGTAACTCAATGATCTTCACAAATTTTTATTTGCAGCTGAACACTTGTGCAACTATGTCAATCAGTCACCCTTGCACCAACTTAGATTTTAATATATTTTGACCTAATTACAAGAACTCACAGTTTGGAATTTTCCAAACTCTTTCAAGACAGGATTTTGTCAGGGTATCCACCACTGCCTGGTGCAGTCTTGTAAAAATAGATTACTGTTACAAAAAGAAAACAAAAAAGAAAGAAAAATGATTATTATTATTATTTTTTTTAAATGTGCATCTTGAAACAATTTAGTTGATAGAAATAACAGCTCATACCTCCCCCAAACATAAATACAGCATCTTAAGTGGATGTGATGCCACACCTCAGAGCATCTAAATGTGGTTTGGAATGGTGTTGACTCTTTTAGTGTTAAGTATGCAGAGCAAAATCCACTTTATCATGTGGATGTAGGTGAAACCATCACCAACACCCCTTTGTCCAATAAACCTGTCAGAACTTAAGTGTGAGTCACATCACCAAGCCTTCAAACCTGGCAACACAGTGGTGTGATCCTCACTTCAAGATCTATGAATTATTCAGGTCAGAAGGAGATGACCGAAGCAGGAAGTTGCCTCCTATTAAGTCTGGACTGGAGCACTCTGCAGGCCAAATGTTTTCCTGGTGGCAGAGTTCCAGTGTTGGTGTGAGTTCAATTCTGTCCAAGTTTAATTCAAACTTGGGGCTTGAAGTTGTCACTTGTAATGAGAAGGTTACAGCATTTATTCAGATATAGTGTGTAAAGGGCTTCAGAAAACTTTGTAATTTTGTTGGACTGTATCAGGTACAAACAAAGGCAAAAATAGCTGAATCAAAATTACTGGATAGAAACATTTTTTTTAAATTCAGAACTTTAACTCTTTGTGGCATAAATTCAACAAGGTGGTGGAAACATTCCTCAGAGGTTTTCTCCATATTAACATGACAGCATCACACAGTTGCTGCAGGTTTGTCGGCTGCATCCATGATGA
>JBAFSZ010000018.1:3466594-3477238 GCA_036919955.1 Melanotaenia pygmaea
CCCCCCCCCCCCCCCCCCCCCCCCCCCCCCCCCCCCCCCCCCCCCCCCCACCACAAGCGCTATGTGGTAGGGGGCCTGTGCCCCAGTAGAGCTTTATGCCTAGCAATGCCCCTGTTGTGAGGAAACAAGACCAAGCCAGAGCGCAAGAGATTTGCACCAGCAATATTAAACTTGAGAAGAGGAGCAGAGTTTTGAAACGAAGAATAATATATTTGAGAGCAAAACAGGACTTTCTGAGTGAAAGGAGAGTTTTCAGAGAGAGCAAGATTTAAGCGTGAAAAAAAAATCTTCCTCTCAAATCAAACAATTATGCTCCTGATTAAAGATGGAGAAATACCCCCAGAGTTAGCTTGTAAAACTGTCAGACTATGTCAGATAAATGTCAGCACCTGCAAGCATCTGTCTCACATGCACACAAACACGCTTAGTTTATATTACCAGTCAAGAAATCTTCACACATTTCCTCAGCCCTTTACCCTGATCTTAAGCTGAGACACAAGGTAAATACGGCAACGTTATAACTACAAGCTATCACTATGAAACCTTGTTTATTACTTACATTAAAACAATTATTATTTTTTTATTACAAGATTTCTGAAATTTTGTCTTAAATAAGCAAATGAGTTATTACATAGTTTTAAATGTGCTAATTTCCATACAATTCAAGGAACAAACTGGATTAAGTCAGGTTCAAAGTTCTTGTTACTTTTTTTTTGTTTGTTAGATATAGTCAAATGTTTTCAGATAGGGATATCTATATAACACTTGATAAATCAGATAATAGTGTCACCATGTTTTGTGGATAAAATGTTACATAAATAAGATTGTAAATTTTTATATATATACATATATATGTGTGTGTATATATATATATATATATGTATATATAAATCGGAATGCCTAACTCTAACCCTGGCCCTAAAACCCGATCTTAACCGTCACATTTACAGGAAGCCCCAATTTCGAAAGTTAACTTCTGTGGCTTTGGAAGAAGAGAAACGAAAATGAAAACTCATGCAAAGCAAATATCACCCTGTGCTGTTTCACTGTGTGACCAAGCACTGAGCACAAGTTGGGACTAATGAAGTCTTTAATTTGGTTATAGTTTATTAATGTCAGAGACACTCTGCCATTAATCATATTATAACGCCCCTGAGTGTGCGTGTGCTAGCACTAATATGTGCATATCCTGCATGTGTGTCTTTTTGTGGCTGTCTGAGCACATGTACGTGAATGTGTGTGTTTGTGTGTGTGTTTGTGTGTGTGTGTACATGGGGCCTTGAATATGTACACGGGTAAGACAGGATGTGTGTATGAGACAAGTGCATGGCTCTCCACCAGCAATAATATTGCATACATTTTAAAGGACCGTCATTATCGCCGTAGGTTACCCTGCGGTCCCCCATCACAAACCCCACAAACCATTTTCATTCCAAACTCATTAATATGCAAACTTATTCAAATGAGATTGTAATTAAGCATCTACTGAGTGGGAACCCTTTTCATGATAATTTATGATAAACTCCTCGCCACCTTTGATTGAGATTGATTTTTGGTGCAGGCAAGCTGACCTGAATACAAAGATACACCTGAGAGAACTGGAGGGAGAATAACACTTTTAAAACAGCAAACTTATTTCATGGCTGATTGTGCAACAATCATCTTTCAGGAGTAACAAAGATCTATTTGAATAATGTATTCCCACTCTGCTCAGCTTTGGAAAAAAAGAGAAAGAAATAAAGAAAAAATTGGGTATATCTGTTCATGGCATCAATGTGACAAAGTGATGAGTGTGAATGTGTGTTTGGGTTTCATAATGGAAGTTAAACCAAGCATAACTCAGTTTAATCAGTAATTTATTGGCTGGATTAGAACCTTTTCTGACTAAAACACTTGCATCTCTTTACAACAACATTCTTAGTTTTGTGTTCATATACAATAGATTGTCTCTTATTTTCACAGTGATTATCTGGTATCCAGGTCTCCTGGGATAACTAATAATTTATAGATTTCCAAATAGTGATTTAATTGTGAGAATTCTAATAGTTAGTGCGACTGTTGTCTCAGTATTTTACCGTTTAAACGAGCACCTTGTAGTAATGTGTTACTTTCACTGCTAGGTGGGGTCATTTCACCAAGCTGTCCACCAAGCACCAGGAAAGATGAACAAGAACACTTCACTATTGTCAGCTTCTGGTATGAAGTGTGTAACACTGTGAGATGCGATGCTAGCAACCTCCAAAAAGTTTTGTTTGGAGCCACTTTGAAAAAAAAAAAAATTAGGTTCACTGCAGCCTCTGGCAGGTAAAGCTAGCAAAATCTTCTGAGTCATACAAGAGCCAAACATCCAACAAAGGCTTACCTACAAATCAGCAGTCAATGGCTAGCTCTGTCAACAGATGAATTAAGCTTGCAGACAACAACATGCAATTTTACCAGGGTGTCAACACTACTTATGCCTTACAACAACCACCAACACCATAATAGTCATCAACACAGCACAGCATCAGCTTAAATCCTTCTGTAGGCTCAGGGGAACCAGCTTCCCCACTTCACACCGAGTCACCTTAGGGGGTGCTGTAGAAAGCATCCTCAGCTACAGATTCACATCCCGGTTCATTGGCTCAGTAAAGTAAAGGCAACCAGCAAAACGATCAGTGCTCGACTTCCCTGCCTGATGGAGTTATACCAGCAGCAAAGCTCTCCACCATTATGATCATTGTGGACCTATACCACCACTCCCATCACATCTTCTTCCAACCCCTTTCAGGGAGAAAGTATGCCAGCATCAGCTGTAAAACTTCCAGGAAGCTAAATAGCTTTTTCACACAGGCTCACAGGTCACTCAGTCCAATGAGCTGTCCAGTGATTCATAGATCTAGTTACTCTTTTTTCTTTATGGAGTGTGTCTGTCAAGGTGGAAACCCCTATTCTTTTAAGCTTTATTGTTAATCATCCTGTCATAGTTTATGTCATATTTAATTATGAGACATTCACTGGCCAAGAGGATTAAACAAAGGGGAACAGAAAAGAAGAAAATAGCAGATCAGGGCAATGAATGTAACATTTCCCACAGGATCGATCAGGAGATGGTAAGCACGTAATTGTTATTAGTTTTTCTTAAAGGGGGGCACTTTTATCTGTAGAGGACAGGGTTTTATTTTTTGTTTTTTTTTGGCTGTCTGTCCTGACCCACACTCATTACCAGTTGGGGCCATCAACGTTGTTGGCCAACCACCAACAAAACTGCAGAAGAAGAAGTAGTTAAGGGAAAAAGAATGGAATGAGGAAGCCTGATGTGTTTGGAGGACAGTCACAGAGAGCTGCTGGACAGACGGGACTAGTTGCATTTGAGGAAACGGATGCATGGACTACGGGAGCGGCTTGAAGACAGTGCGTAGTGATGGCCAGATGAAGCCTTGTGAAGCACTGAAGCATTCCATCAAACGTATTCAGAAAATGAATCATTTCTCGAGACTTCATGAACACACAAAGCTACCTGCTGACTATTAAAACAGACAGCTTCAATAGTATGTGTCTGGAGACCCAAAGACCGGGAGATCTGAGGCCTCATTTATAAAGCTGGTGTAGGTACAAAATCCGGCGTACGCCAATTATAGTCAACTTTTAGGATTTATAAAAACCAAACCTGGTGGGAGAATGTTCCCACCTCCACGCAAATTCTGACCATGGCTTATGCCCAAAATCAGGGAAAGCAGGAAACTGCGACACCAATGGTACAGAATAAAATCAAGGAAATGTTGAGGTGGACAGTCTGATGCCAACATTTACCAGTCAATTAAAGAAAATGCGAAAAATAAGCTTTGGTCATTTATTCTGAGATCCAGCAGATCAATGTGGAGGACTGGAGCATCTAGAAGTGATGCAATGTTTATGAAACACACAAGAGTTGGATTGATTGATTGACTGATTGATTGATTGATTGATTGATTGATTGATTCATTCATTCATTCATTCATTCATTCATTCATTCATTCATTCATTCTTACACAATCCTTTTGTAATTATTGTCCCTATTTATGTCAAGACAATCTCCATTTCCCGCAACTCCTTGGCCACATACCACTTGGTTAATAGCGGTGACAGTGTCCCTCTGCACCTGCAGGACTTCCTCTAAGGACACTGCTGCTACGGTGCTGTGTGAAGTCTCTAGCCTTACCCTCTACAATCACAGCTGCAGCACAATCGATGCAGTTGGACCACCCAGGAACAATAAAAAAAATATTATTTAACGCTAAAAAGTTACCGCAGTGTGAGGCTGGGACCCTGGCGGTCTAATCCTCAGCTGCAGAAGCTAGCTCTAGGGACGTGAAATGTCACCGCTCTAGTGGGGAAGGAGCCTAAGCTGGTGCGCGAGGTTGAGCGTTTCCATCTAGATATAATTGGACTCACTTTGACGCACGCTTGGGCTCTGGAACCACTGTCATTGAGAGGGGTTGGACCCTCTTCCATTCTGGAGTTGCCTCCGCCAAGCATATGTGGGCATACTCATTGCCCCCCAACTTGGCACCTTTACTTGGGGTTTACCCCAGTGGATGAAAGAGTAGCCTCCCTCTGCCTTCAGGTGGGGGGATGGGTCCTGACTGTTGTTTGTGCTTATGCACCAAACAGCAGTTCAGAGTACCCACCCTTTTTGGAATCCTTGAAGGGGGTGTTGGAGTGCTTGGGGACTCCAATGTTCACGTGGGTAATGACAGGGAGACCTGGAGGGGCGTGATTGGGAGAAATGGACCCCTGATCTAAATCGGAGTGGTGTTTTATTGTTGGACATGCTTGTCATGGATTGTCCATACTGAATACCTTGTTCAGGCATAAGAGTGTCTACATGTGCACTTGGCACCAGGACACTCTAGGCTGCAGTTCGATTATTAACTTTGTAGTCGTATCGTCGGACTTGTGGCCGCATGTCTTGGACCCTCGGGTGAAGAGAAGAGCGGACCTGTCATGTGATCACCACCTGGTGATACTGGTCTGTCGTGGCAGTAACCCCCAAACTCATTGATGGACACCAGCAGTAAGGGATGCCATCAAGCTGAAAGAGGCCTTTTTGGCCTGTGGGACTCCAGGTGCAGTCGATGGGTACAGGCAGGCTAAGCGAAACGCAGCTTTGGCGGACTCTAAGGCAAACAGTTTGGCATGGGAGGAGTTCTGGACAGCTTTAAGGAGATTCTGGTGCTCCATCAACACTGTGTACAGTGTGGATGGGGGGCTGCTGACCTTGACTCAGGACGTTGTGAGGTGGTGGAGGGAATACTTTGAAGACCTTCTCAATCCCACCAACATGTCTTTCGATGAGGAAGCAGAGTCTGGGGACCTTGGTGTTTGCTTCCCAATCTCTGGTGCTGAGGTCGCTGAGATGATTAAAAAGCTCCTTGGTGGCAGGGCCCCGGGGATGGATGTTCTCTGCCCAGAGTTCCTTAAGGCTCTGGATGCTGTAGGACTGTCTTGGCTGACACACCTCTGTGGCATCATATGGACTTTGGGGACAGTTCCCCTGGACTGGCAGACCGGGGTGGTGGTCCCCCGCTTCAAAAAAGGGGGAGCGGAGGGTGTGCTCCAACTACAGGGGGATCACACTCCTCAGCCTCCCTGGTAAGGTCTATTCAGGGGTGCTGGAGAGGAGGGTCCATCGGAACCTCAGATTGAGGAGCAGTGTGGTTTTCATCGTGGTTGTGGAACAGTGGACCAGGGGCATGGGAGTTTGCTCAACCAGTCTACATGTGCTTTGTAGACTTGGAGATGGCCTTCAACCGTGCCCCCTGGGGACTCCTGTGGAGTTCCTGGGAGTATGGAGTGCTGGACCCCCTTGTACGAGCTGTCCGGCCCCTGTCAGAGCTTGATACACATTGCCGGCAGTAAATCAGATTTATTTTTTGTGAGGGTTGGACTCCGCCAAGGCTGCACTTTGTCACTGATAAATTTGTCACTGTTCATAACTTTTATGGACAGAATTTCTAGGTTCAGCCGAGGTGTTGAGGGGATCCGGTTTGGTGGCTTCAGGATTGGGTCTTTGCTCTTTGTGGATGATTCTGTTAGCTTAATTGGGCCGTGATCTTCAGCTGTCACTGGAGCGATTCGCAGCCGAGTGTGAAGCGGCCGGGATGAGAATCAGCACCTCCAAATTTGAGACCATGGTCCTCAGCCAGAAAAGGGTGGAGCGCTTTCTCCAGGTCGGTAATGAGTTCACGTATCTCGGGGTGTTATTCACTAGCAAAAGAAGCGAAGGAGTTGGCGATCGATAGGCGGATCGGTGCGTCATCTGCAGTAATGCGGACTCTGCATCGGCCTCTCATAGTGAATAAAATGGTAAATGGTCCGTATTTATATAGCGCTTTTCTGTACCTGGGATGATACCCAAAGCGCTTTACATCATACGTCACATTCACACACTTATGGCGGAAGCTGTGGGACGTGCGTGCGCATGCTTTTATAAATCTGAAAGTTTAAGTGTGCCGCATTTCCTTTTTGCACAGCAGACGTTACAATCTTAAAGTAACCAATTATCAGCCGATTCATAGCAAATATATTTATTTTTTAAGGAGCATGCATTATTATAGCTACCAGTTGTACTGATGAATTTATCTTTAGATTTAGACCATAGGTGTAACTTTGCTATATAAGCAATATAACAAGTTTCCCTTTATTCCCCTTACTGTTAAATCACATTTTCTCTACTCCATTTTTGACCAAATTGAAAACCTTTATAAGTTGTCAAAATGTGTAGACAAAGTTGCATTTAAAACATGTAATGGTCACAAATTGTCTGGAACTCATGTTACTCCACAACACATGCAGTAAGTTGCTGTTAAAGTCTGAGTCAGGTTCTAATATTTTCTGACAAAGTAAAACTAGGAGTGACCAGACAGTAGCTGAAGACAGACAATAATGTTAGTCATTTTAACTTATCCTCCTCTTTGCTCATCACTCCTCCTTAAATGTGTCTCTGCTGTTGGAATGATCAACACTTGTTCTGTAATCTAATATTTTGTACACTTTTGCAGTTACTTAGTAGTTTTTAAGCTGTAAGCTAACACTATGCTAGGCTGGCATAAGCACAGTGATGTTATTGCTTACATCAACAGACAGGGAGTAACTTAAGCTTGGTTAGCACGACATTAGCAATGCAATGTAAAAGAAGAGCATGACCGATGCAATGAAGCACAGGTCACTATTATGACACATGGCAAACAAAGTTAAACTGAAACTGGAGACATGTGAAGTCATTATAAACATACCTATTGTCAAGTTCCACTCTGCCCATCCCTGTAGTATTACCTGACTTCAGCTAATGCTATAGTTACTGACAGCAATGAAGACTGAAGACTGAATGGAGTCAGAGTTCAATCTAGTGGACAAATGGCAAAATTACATCATTCTGCACAATACTTGGCAACATTTATTATTTTATGAGTAAATAAAAATTAATAAGGGGGAGTTGCTGGGGTGTGTTTAAGGGTGAGATCAAGCAACAACCTCCACCTGTAAAAAGTCAAGCCTATGCGGAAGTGCAAAGAAATTGCAGTTCACATCTCATCCACTAGGGGCTGGCTCCAAAACAGAGCAAATCCCCATAGACTCCCATGTTAAAAAGACCAACTTCACAGCAGAAATAAACATGTTCAAAGCCTGGTACAAAAATCCGTTTTAGGACTAATAGGTCAAGTTTATCTTCATGACAACTGTGAGGGCGATGAATTTTTTTCTAACATTTTCTATGTTATTTGATCTTGAATTTTGGTACAATTAGAGGCGTGTCCTTTTGATTGACAGGTATCCAATATCCGTGGCAAGAAGGGAGAGTGTAGCACAACTGTGGTTTTTAGCCAGCTACCGTTGCTTGGGGTTAGCTTGAATAACTCTTAGCTACAGGCAGCTCGGAGTTTGATGGGTGTCGGTCATTCACCCACGCGTTCACAGTCCCCCTTCTCAGCTCCACCTCTTTGCCCATTTTGGATTTTGCGAGACTAGCGATATGCGTGACGCTACCAAGATGGCGACAGTGGGAACGCCCAACAAGCTTCACTTTTGCTTTTCACAAACCTTCAAGTGACGTCACTGAGGCTCTGTCCATCTTTTATAGAGTCTACGGGTGAGACTGAGAAGTTGGTGTGCATGTGCGTGTGTGTGTATATGTGCCAGGATGAGTGGGAGTGGTGGTGCTGGATTTGGGGTGGGTCAAGGGTTGTCTTTGTGGTGGGGGGACTTGGGTTCGTGCTTCAGGATTGCTGCCGGGTCTCTGAGCCACTCTAGTCTGCCTCTAGCCTCCGTGGAGGCGTGGTTGCATTTGCACAATCACACTCATCTCTGATCACTCCTCATTCCTCACACTCTGCATGCTGACAGTCACTGAGTTGTCCAGTGGGTTTATACACTGAGATACTGTTGTTTAGGTTTTTTGTGTGTGCTTCTGGTACTGTGGTTGTTGTTGTGATACATGTTAACTTTTTTTTTTTTTTGTTTTGTTGTTTTTTTATTATTTTTTTTTTTTTGGGGGGGGGGTAGTTATTTATTCTTATTCTTATTTAAGGTCACCTTGATTATTGTCAGGTTTGCTTACTTGTTAAAGCTGTAGGAAATTATTATCTGTTGTGTTTCTGTTTTTTTTTTCCCATGTATGCTTTTTAAAACATCTGGAAACAGATCCAGCCTGGACAGTTACAAGAGTTAGGGATATGAAACATCTGTCTGAATAAATAACACAAGAACACCAGAGCACACGTGAATAACTCTGTTACAGTGGCTCTATTATGCTCATTTCAGTCTAATTTATTTTAATATGAGTCCACAAGGGCAGGAATTAATCAAGGATTTTTCACAAACCTCTTTGTTTTATATCGATCCTCTCCGTAGGCCCTCAGATCAGCCTCTACCTGCAACAAGCACAACAAGACTCTTTCTCCCTGAGCCCCGCCGCAACCTGATGCAGACTGGCTCTCATTGGTCAACTGCCAGGAGTAGTTGTTGGGAGTGTGTACTGTTTTCGTCATAGAAACACTAACAGAACTCGTAAACAATCCGAAGTAATACTCAGTAAACAATGTCAACACATGTAGACGTACATGTATAAGCCCGAATCAGACCTCGAAAACGAGAGTGAACGACTCAGCAATCCGCAGCAACGAATGCAGCAGAACGTATCTGTTTGGTAAATACTCTGCTTACCAAGTGTAGTCCGATATAACGTAGGTTGCCATCCTTAACTTATATATTTGTACATGCCCTTGTGAGTAGGTGTAGCTCCATATGGCAAATGTACCACAAGGCCAACAGAGGTGGAAAACGTCTGCTGCCAAGAAACAGATGACGGTAATGAAGCTAATTGCTAACACTTTCATGCCTTTTTACACTTTAGTTAACTGTATTTCGATCCACTCCATGTACATCTATCAATACAACAAACAACAGACAGGTTTTACTTACTTGTGGGCTTGTAGCTCAGGATGGGAAACTTGATCCTTGATTGCAGGAACAGACCCTCCTTTCAGCCAAAGCCTGGTTTCAAATCCCTCATTGTACAGGCCCTTATTCATCCAGCAGACTTCGGTGAAGTCACAAATACAAACGTTGGTGCAACTCTGTGGCTGGCTCCCAAAAACAAACTCCATCCACTGCTGTCTAACCGTTGCTTTCTTCGGGAATTTGAACAAATGTAACTTTCCCTGACCACTGAACAAGCATTTCTTGTGTGATATGTCGACATTTAAAATGTTGCGGAGTGTCTTTTGCCATACACTGAGCAGTGAAGGTAGGTGTGCCTTTCTTCTGGGGAACATGCACAAACTGGAGAAGATTACCAAACACTGAATCATGTTTTCAATTATGTTCATTATTACGGCTATTAGGCTGCACATCACTTTGCAGCTGGATGACGGTCACAGGCTGGCGGTGAGGAAGCACAATGAGGAGCTGGATAAAAACAGGCCTGCATTATCCAAAATACTTGATTGCGTGAAGTGTTGTGGAGCTTTTGAGTTGGCCTTGTGTAGAGATAATAACTTGTCTCATTTTTTTCTGTGGCTGGTAGATTTTGTTGCATCCCTGGATAACGTCCTGGAGGAGCATCTGAAGACGATGACTGTGTTTAAAGGGACATCAAAGACGGTCCAGAACGAGTCGCTGGACTGCATGTTGGTGGTCTGTGGTGAGAAGTTATATTTTGGAAGAAGAGAAGAACACCGATGTTGTTAACTTTCAAGACAAGACAACAGATATTTCTAGCAACAGTCAGCTGGTGCTCATACTGTGCTACATTGATGGCAACAGTAATATACAGGAGCGGTTTTCGGAGTTTATTAACATCCGAACACATCTGCCGACACCTTCAGCACTCCTGCAGAATCAGTTGCTTCAGAGGAACATCAACCTGTCTGGAATATAGCTCTCCTTCAGAGGTTCAAAGACAGCATGCTCAAGATCAGGTAAATGATTATATTTAGTATTAACTCAAAAAGTTTGTTAAAAAGAGCATGTAATGCCGGTACTTCTTACTAAGCAGTAAAAAGTGGACAAAATGTTCAGAGTCAGAACCAAGTTCAAAACGTAGGTTCCACAAATCAAATCAAATCAAATCAAATTTATTTGTATAGCCCTATATCACAACAAGTTGTCTCAGAGGACTGTACA
>JBAFSZ010000018.1:3502629-3520859 GCA_036919955.1 Melanotaenia pygmaea
ATGTATATATATATATATATATATATGTGTATATGTATATATGTATATATATACACACAGTTAAGACAATAAACAAATCAAAGACCAGCAAAAAAAAGTCTGAAAAATAGGTAAACACAGATGATGTCAGAAAACATGTCTTACCTATGCTGTCTTGCATAAATTAAAGCTGCATTTATTTTATAAAAATAAATAAAAAGTTTCTTGTTGTCTTTTGGGAGCAGTTTCCCATCCAAAAATCACGATGTTCTGGTGACATCAGACGCACCGCTGCAGCAGGGAAGAGAGACATGGACGCCATGTGTCTGTAATCAAAGCCAGCGGCCAGCAACAAAAACAAAATCAGAGACTGTATACCTCTGTCTAGGCAGAAAGATTTAGTACTTCATCTACTGTCTGGTTTTGTGAAGAAATCTGGTGATTAGGGGCATGTTTCAACCCACTGTGTGGAAAAAATGGTTTCTGAAGGTCTACCTTACTTATTTTTGTTGGTTTAATTTGGTTTTATAAAAGATCCTGTTGTCAAAATGCTGGTTGTATTATCTGAAAATGAAGTTTGTTTTAATTCCTCTCTCCCACTAAGGTATCGCTTCATGGCCATGGACCGACTGGGCAGCGACCTTCAGAAAGTCTGCGAGCACAACAGAGGCCGACTGAAAAAGGCCACTGTGCTGCAGCTCGGTCAAAGGCTGGTGAGAACTCATTATCATCATCATCGTAATTATGGGGATCTGTTCTTTGATTTTGGTGTAAATAAACAGAACAGAGAAGCCAGCCCAACTTCTTAGATAAAAAGTTCAGTCAGGAGTCAGTTTAGGAGATAATGAGCACTTCTTACCACAAAAAGAACGCAGCGTGGCTTTTGACATGTGTATTCACATCTTTTCATTTTATTACAGTCTTTTCATCATAACTGTTATTCTTTGGGTGTTTTTGGTTCCGACTTCAGGTGGACGTCCTGGAGTATATTCATGAAAATGAGTATGTCCATGCAGACATCAAAGCTGCCAACCTCATGCTGGGTTACAAAGACCCTCAACAAGTTAGTTTACTTCACATCTGATTTTGATTTTAACTTTTTTAAAAACATTTCCTGTAGTTGTAGTACTGTAGTTTTTTTCTGATCTGTTTGTATTCTGTTGACTACTCTAGGTCTACCTTGCAGACTATGGACTCTCATACAGATACATTCCTGAAGGAGTCCACAAAGAATATAAAGAAAATCCTAAGAAGGGCCACAACGGGACCATTGAGTACACCAGCCTTGATGCCCACAAAGGAGTTGGTGAGCTATAAATTTTGGCAACTGATGAAAATTAACACTTGAAAGAAGAAGTTTTTGCAGCCTAGCATGAGAGGAACACAATCCTGGTCAGTTGAGCTGACTTGCAATGTGTGAAGTGGATTGAAGAATGCTCCTAAAAAGCTGTTTTCTTTTTTTTTATCTTAACAGTTTATTGGTTTTACAACATAAATGTAGACATACAGTAATGAGACATGAAGGACAATACCCATATAAATACATGCACATGTCTACCTGTTGTACATTTACTAGTACTGGTACATGTACTGACTTCCACTGTTGAATAATCAGTCTTCTACCCAACATGATACAGTAGCTGTTGTTGTCCACTCAGCAAATGTAGATGCAGTTGTATTGTTCAAGATGGAGGGTCCGCCACAAAACTATTATGTGAATGCAGTTAAGCAGAGATGTCCAGAAGCCTTGTATTTTACAACAGTACCATAGGGTATAAAGTAAGGTACGTACTCCTTGGCACTACCAGCAACCTATACAGTTTAGAGCCGGTGTCAAGCTTGAGGTTCGCAGGTCACATCCGGCCCGTGAATGAGTTATCTTTGGCCTGCATGATCATATATAGTCACAGTTAGATCTGGCCTGCTGATAGAGTGCACAAACCCAAATACTACAAGTCCCAGAATGCACTGCAAGTGCGTTGGCACATCAATCATGGGCCTGCAAGGGTGTACCTCACTTATCCATCCATGCATCCATTTTCTGCCGCTTATCCGGAGTCGGGTCGCGGGGGCAGCTGCCTAAGCAGGGACACCCAGACTTCCCTCTCCCCGGCCAAATTCACCAACTCATCTGGAGGGATCCCGAGGCGTTCCTAGGGCAGCAGAGAGATGTAGTCTGTCCAGCGTGTCCTACGTCTTCCCCACGGCCTCTTTCCAGTGGGAGGTGCCCGGAACACCTCACCAGGGAGCCGTCCAGGAGGCATCCTAACCAGATGCCCGAGCCACCTCATCTGGCTCCTCTCGATGTGGAGGAGAAGCGGCTCTACTCCCTTCCGGATCACTGAGCTTCTCACCCTATCTCTAAGGGAGAGCCCGGCTACCCTGCAGAGAAAACTTATTTCAACCACCACGCTCATGACCATAGGTGAGGGTAGGAACGCAGATCGACCGGTAAATCGAGAGCTTTGCCTTTTGGCTCAGGTGATCCCCCTGTAGTTGGAGCACACCCTCCAGTCCCCCTTTTTGAAGAGGGGGCCACCTCAGTCTGCCAGTTCAGGGGAACTGTCCCCAATGTCCACACGATGCTGCAGAGGCGTGTCAACCAAGACAGTCCTACAGCATCCAGAGCCTTAAGGAACTCTGGGCGGACCTCATCCATCCCTGGGGCCTTGCCACAGAGGAGCTTTTTAACCAGCTCAGTGACCTCAGCCCCAGAGATAGGAGAGCCAGCACCAGCTACCCCAGACTCTGCTTCCTCATCAGAAGACGTGTTGGTGGGATTGAGAATGTCTCTTCGAAGTATTCCCTCCACCCTCTCACAACGTCCCGAGTCGGGGTCAGCAGCCCCCCCATCCCCACTGTACACAGTGTTGACGGAGCTCTGCTTTCCCCTCCTGAGCCGCCGGATGGTGGACTAGAATCTCCTCGAAGCCGTCCGGAAGTCATTCTCCATGGCCTCTCAAAACTCCTCCCATACCCGAGTTTTTGCCTTAGCGACCGCCAAAGCTGCGCTCCGCTTAGCACGCTGATACCCATCAGCTGCCTCTGGAGTCAGTGGTTCCAGAGCCCAAGCCATGCGTCAAGGTGAGTCCAACTATATCTAGCTGGAACTGCTCAACCTGGCACACCAGCTCAGGCTCCTTCCCCACCTCCATGCCTGGTTCCAGAGGGGGGCCCCGGTGACCCAAGTCTGGGCAAGGGAAACCTTGGTCCTTGCTTTCTCATCATCATAGGGGTGATTTGAACCTGATCGTCAACGATATTTACATTAAAAATGCGAGCTATGCTGCATCTCTGATCACACAATTCTCAAGCAGTAGTCTGCCAACCACCAGGGAGCGAACACAAGGCCAAGGCTTCATTAAGCTGCCTAAAGAACAAGGGCGCACACCTTTTACAGTCGGCCGCTAGTTGTACTCAGTGTTGCCAACTTAGCAACTTTGTCGCTATATTTAGCGAGTTTTCACTCGCCTCTAGCGAGGTTTTTTTTCTTTTTTTTTTTTTTTCAAAAAAGCGACTAACGACTAATCTAGCGACTTTTTCTGGTGATATTAGAGACTTTTGGAGAGGGTGTGCTGCAGACCCCTCCCTTGTCCAAAGCACTCATATGAGGCTTGTTCCTCACACAGCAGCTGGATTCAGAGCAGGAGATGATCGCCTCTGCTTCATGACCAGGCATACAAACCTGCTGCTGGCTGATCCCGCGCTGGTCAGATATTAATGTTTATTCATGAAGGGTGTGGACATAAACATTTAAAAAGTTAAGTATTGTGACATGTTGCAGACTAAGTAAAAAAAACTAATTGCACTTAATGAAATTAAACAAAAATCAAAGAAAATATTGACTGAAGAATTTAATTTTATTATTTTTTTGCTGTTCTACACATTTTTAGGTTGTCTTTTATCGGTTTGTGCCTCTCTCATGACATCCTTCACCACGGTAGCCTCCATTGCAGCTATATATACTAGTGATGGGATGTTCGGCTCTTTTGGCTCCCGAACAGCTTTTAATTTAGCGTCTTTTGTAGCCCCATAATTTACATTAACTTCTCAAAAATTAATGTTTAATGTATTTGTTGCATTATTTATCATCTATTCTAATTTAAAGTTAAATTTTTCAGTAAAAATTGTGGCCACCTAGTTTGTTTATAGTTGGTGCAATAAAAATACATGTTTTTCTAAACACGGTGAATGATCGTGATTAATAGTTGTGATTAATATATTGATCAAAATAATTGTGATTATTATTTTGGTCATAATTGTGTAGCCCGATTTTGGCTGTTGTTTGCAGGTAGAAAATCTTTTCACTTGAAATTACTCGGTAAAACTGCTCATAGATCCAAAAGAAATAAATTCAACTGGCTTTATTGTCTTTTTTTATTTAAATTTTTTCATTTATTTAAAGATTAATGTTGTTTATAGGCAATAACTTATTGTATTTATTGAATATATTATTTCAAATGAATAAAATTGCTCTCAAGTCATGTTTGTTTTCCACATTTAATTTTTTTATGTTATTCAAGACAAGCAATACACATTCACATTATGGGATTCAAATTTAAACAAATTATTCGCAATTAGCAACAGATTTAAAAAAGTTACAGAAAACTTTAAAATGACCGTTTAATATAATTGATAGTAATAAACATTTAACACAGTTGTTGTGAAACAGAACAAACTGATTTTACAACGTGAATAAAGACGTACCTTGTTCTTTCTTTTTACCGTATATCTGATTGCTTTTTAGTGAGAAGCATGACCGGCTTTTACAACTGACCAGGTTTTTCGCAGCTTTTTTTTGTGAACCTGATTATAAACTGCTTTGAGTTTACGGTCTTTGTCAGTGAAAAGTGGTCTTTTGTTTCAGACCAGGTGCTTCAGTCAGCTGATACTGGGAGCATATTAACTGGCCTACACTGACCATTGATCCCCCCACCCACCTGCTGAATGCTGTCACCGTGTCCTTCATTCACCAATCAGCTGAAGTCACAACCTGCAAGTTGTTTTCATGACCACATTCATTAAAGGGCTTTGATGTGTGTCCCATACCACAGATAACCTTGATGAGCTCCACGTTGACCATCGCCACTACCCGGGAGTTTGATACTGTGATTTGGCCTGAAATGCCAGAGTTTTTATCAATGTGATCAGTCAGAGAAAGAGAGGGGTGACTTATGCATATTTTTATTTCCTTATAAAATTTCTGTCACTATAATAACTTTGACTGTTTTACTGTTATATCCATCTTTTGAAGTAGTGATTTTATTAGAGCCATTAAAGTGCTGCAGCAGCTGCTGGACAGCATCAAACATAAAAAAAACAACTTATTTTAATATGAGGAAGACATTAAAATGTCCCTGAATGTCGACTTTTTAAATACCTTCAGGTTAGAGAATTCCATCCTTCATATGAATGACCAAGAACCAGAGTCGCATCTGCCCCTTACTGACACAGTGGCATTATTCTCCACAAAGATGTTGACAGGTTGCCATGGTGAGGTTTGGTGAACATAGCTTGCAAGTGGCAGTCTTATGTACCCAGAGCTAAACGGTGTAATTACCACCATTTGGTGGGCAGACAGCAGAATGATGACCGTCTCCAAACAAGACTGTAAGAGAGAGGGGTTAAGAGTGTGACACTGCAGTGCGTTTAAGAGAATCTGAGTAACAAAAGGAGATAATTAGCAACACGACCATCTCTTCTTCACCTCACTGTCTAAAGCATGCAGAGGTGTGTGTGTTCTGCATGTATTTATGGGGATGTTATACATTTATGTACTACTCATGTCCAAGCTTCATTTACAAGCTGATTACATGTGTATGTGTACACACAAGTTTCTTTATGCTCACCTTTCTCATTCCTCACAAGAGGGCAAAGCAAAGCGCATAAATACTGAAGAGCAGACATAAAACGGTATAATGAGTGGCGATATTGTGCCAAGAGCACACACAGACGCTGGTTATGCTTAATGTAGTTGTTGATCTCTTTAATTGTTAATCTATTATAGTGCTCTGGGAGTTGGAGCACTTTTTTCTCTGTCAGTACTAAATGGATTTTTCATTTTTATTCTCCTTCAACAGAGGCAATAAGTCTCTGTGCAAACATTTAGAGCAATAGGAAGCCTCACTGTAATGCAGATTAAATGCACACTTTATATCCACAAGGACCGTTGTAAGCCTTAATATCAGTTATTGTCGAGGTTGTAATAGTTTTCATTAGTTTAAGTTTTTATTTTGTTTTCAAATTCAGTTAGTTTTAATTAGTTTTTACAGCAAATTTTCTAGTTTTTATTAGTTTTCGTTTTTTGAAAATGCTTAATTTTAGTTAGTTTTTAGTTTCAGTGTTAGTTTTTTTTCTAAATTAGGGTGTTTGTCAGGTGCAAAATTAAAAATAATCACAATAAGCACCGTATAATAAAAACTCAAGATACACTTTTTAAAAACTGTATCAGGAGGAAACATGAACAGCCAACGACAAATCAAACACAACAGCCCATAAGACAGCAGCCTTAAGTAAAATAATGTGTGCAATGCTGCTTCTGAGATAGTGTGCTAGGTAAAAACCAACATAACCAACATAATAAATACACGCATCAACATAACATGAATCCATTCTAGAGACAGTTTACAGTTCTTGGCAGCCAGGAGTCTAAAGAAGATAAATCTGACTCATCATGAACCTCAACAACCCAACAAACTCTAGACCAGAGCTTTAATTCATTCATTCATTGAAAGAATTCATAATTAACCACATAAAGAATTAAACTAGAGGTGCAGCAGCTTTAGTATAAATCACTGCAGCTGATTATCAGTACAGAACCTCACATTTTAATCTGGACATGATAAAGCTGTGAATATTTTAGACACTGAAAGTGAACGTGTTGGTAGAACACAGAACCAGCAGCTGGTTAACATACTGATGTATGTCAGCTTGTTCTTTATCTTTCATGCCAAGATAACTAATTAATATAACAACAACGTTAAGTAACTAAGAAGTCTCATTCCTGCTAAATCTCCTCTCCTGTGTAGAGAATAAATAAATCCTACACATCAATTTCTCTAAAGTAGAAATGATGTTGCTTCTACGGATTGTGACTATTTCGCACCAACGACTAAAAGCCATGGACCTCATGTCGAGTTGAATATGTTTGAGATGTATTTAGTTTCTTTTTTTTCATCTGTATAACGTGATGTTCAATGAACACGTCAAGTTACGCTGTAAGACCAACCGAGTTGTACATAATTATAAAACAGCAAATGACACAATACAATTTCATTCTAATGTTTTTAACCAAACTAGTTTTTTTCTCATCTGTAGGCTACAGGTAACATTCAGCTGCTGAACGCTGCTGAACGCTGCTGAACGCTGTAAGACCAGCCCGAGTCGGGCATGATTACAAAACAGCAAATGACAGGACAACTTCACTTCAACGTTAGATAAATATTAGAGTAATTTATCCAAACTATTGTGCCTTTACCTTGAGCATAAAAAGCTGCTGGTTGTCATAGTCCTAGGTAGTGAAATGTAGTGAATGTATTTCCTCCTTTCTCTGCAACATTTTATGTCCCGCTTTAAAGGCCGGTGAGCCGTGCGCCGCTATATTACTTTGATCTTTTCTTTTTTCTTTAACCCAAAAACAAAATAAAAAAAAAAGAAAGTCAGACAAGGACGTCTAAATGCGTTTGTTTGAAAGGAAAAACTCTTCCTCTCCTGTAGGATCCCACTCAGGCTGCCTCGCCTGCAGCCTGAAAAAAAGTAACACAAGTGGAAACAAGTGGAAAAGCAGAGGAACGTCGTTTTTGTTCCGTGTTGAAGAATGAGGAAGATGAGGAATCTTTACGACTGATTGATCGTAATGTTGAATACCGAGATCAGTTGTAAAATTTAACAATCATGACATCCCTACGCCAAAATAAAAACATAAACTACTAGACTAAATAAATATTTATTGTTCCTAAATTCTTTCCTTGTGGTGGACGAGCCGTCTTCAGTCCTGGCCAAACATGGAAGACTCTAACAGGAACAACTCAAACTCAAAAATCTGCCACCACTCATAAGTAAATAAAAATAAACATTGTTAAAAATGACTGATGCAGTGAAGAAAAAATGTATTTAAAACACTACAAAACATCTCAGTATGTCCAGTCTTTAACCGCTTCAGTTGGACCTCCCTACTTGAGTTCAGGGCTAAACTTTGAGTATCTGATTCATGGTTTAGTTTCCTTTCTGCACGTTTCTGTTCTTCCCTTTGTCAGGACAGCATCTTGCCATCTTGACAGTCATGTTGAAGTTGTAACTTGGTGATCAGAATACTTTAATTTCATGAACATCAAATTAGATTACTGCCCTATCTTCCTGAGATTATGGTCCTACATACCATTGACCGTGCCTACTCTCAAGACCAGACTGTTGGTTGGAAAGGATCAATGATGGCTGCAGCTCACAGAGGAGATTTCTCTCCTCTGATGGAGCCAGTCGATATATAATTTCTGAGTATTGAGCTGCTTAAACTCGCGGGGCTTGACCTCTTTGGATGGACTCGGTCACAGAGTATTGATAGACCTCAAACTTAAACGTAGACATGTGCCGTCATACACACAATCAACATGACATCCAAACAAACGTTTGACTTCTTTAAAAACTCTTTGGTACATGGCAGTTCACACTGACAGTCTCAAAATATTGTATTCGCTAACATCAAATTGATTTATTCATATTTCTGTAGTACTGAAATAAAAAGCTTTGGATCTCCAGACCTTCATAGTTCAGACACACTGTTGATCAGAATGATCCTGGTAAGACGTAAAGCTTATTGAGAGCACAGTAGATTCTCACTGTGCTGTCAAACACTTTGTCCAAACTAACCTTCACCTGCATAAATCTCATTCACCACAGATGAAGAAAGTCGCCACTCTTCATTTACATTTACTGCACAAAGTAAAAAACCCTGATCTGCTCCGTGACATATTTATGGTAAAAAAATTAAATAAAATAAAAAGCAATAAAGGACGTTGGAAGGATTGAGTGTATGATAAAAGCTTGTCTCCAAACAAGACTCTAAGCCAGAATACTAAAGTATATATTTTTATATATATGTTTTTGTAAAACTCCCTTTTCAATTTGAAAAACCTTTAACCTCTATTAACCCACAATGCAACTCGACTATCAAAGGTTCTAGTTGGAGATTTAAGAGTCGCTGTTTGCTACAATGGATATTTAGCCTTGCTGCCAATTTACTTAAGGTTATTTCCCTTTAACTGATTGTTGCGTTAAATAGCACAAATTCACAACAATGTCATCGCTCATAGAAAAAATGCTCACAACTGAAAAGTCAAATTAAACGCGGTCCAATTTAGGTTTGAGAAACCAGTGAATTGAATCTTTAATTCAGTTAAATAATTGTTCTTACATACATCTAATAGACAAATTAAAATGTACTATTAGAATAAAAGGACGAACACCCGAAAAGCTACTTCAGCCAAAGGCTAATTCAGTCTTGATTCAGAATGAGCTGCAAAGGAGACAACAGCCCTCAGTTTAATGATGTTATGAAAGTAGACAAAACATCTGACAAGTAAATGCCAACAATTTAGTGTCAGTCCTTAGATTTTTCTTTCATTTTGGTAGTTTCATTTATATACAGTGAAAAGTTGTGTTAGGGTTGGCTGCCATAGACATGGTCCTTCCAGAGACAATAAGAGACCGTCTTCGAACTACTGAAAAGATACAAAAGCCTTGAAAGATGTAATAACTTGGTAGCAGATATCAAGCGTGTCGATGCTAACGGTGCACCTTGGAGTCCTTCAGAATTTTTGTGACTGGTGAATAAAACGTTTTTTATGATATTACAGTTTAAAACTTATGGTTGTTTTTGTGTAGATGCCATAAAGACCATGAAATGGATGGTTACAGTCACAATAATAGTTCTCAATAAAGTTCTCAATGTTTCTTGTAAGCAGCTTCTTTAAAAGGCAACAGCTGGCAGACATGAGGGCATTCCTTCAGTCCTACTGCCACTAGCTTTGCCTCACATCTTTTTCTAGCCTTGACACAGAGGGTATCAATGTAACTGTATGACATCATGGATAATTTTCTTTTAACAAGTGGCACGCTTCAACACGGACACTGGTTTGATGTGGGGTTTGTTTTCACTGGCTGTTCATGGTCACGTGACCATTGGGTTGTCACATTGGTTTGTACCTGAACAACATGGAAGTACAGGATATTTGTGCCATCAGAGCTTCTTACTCTAATGCCTTATACCCATAATCACTGGCAAAGAAAATTACAATGGCTTAGCGGGGTCTGCACTGAGTGCTTCTACTTTATTAACTTTTTTTCATACTTATTTAAATGCTGCTTGATGTCTTATGATGACTCTGATGAAGGCCACGAGCTGAATGCTGTAGTTAAACAGTAAAGTTACATATTACACGTGTTATTGGCATTTTGACCTCTTTGGACATTCATGTTCCTCAAAGGATAAATCCTGTTACTGCTACTAGTGCATTTAAAGGAAAACAGTTTGGCTCTAAAAAAAGAATTTCGTTAGAACAACAACATTTTCCTAAATATTTGCAAGTACATAACTATTTTGAAAAATGTAATAAAAGACACCCAATAGACCAGAAAGACCCATTAATAAAAGAAATGACTGCTCTGTCTGCTTTGGCTGTCCTGGGCCTGGTGCTCTGTGGACCTGCTTGGCCTCTGGGGCCTCGGGCTCCCCCCGTCCCCCGCTGATGCTTCGCAGTGCGGCGTGATCACGGCCCCCTTTCAAGCACACATTTCTTCCTTGTTGCATGGCCACACACGCACGTTCACACGTGCATGCTCACAACCGTGCTCGTCTCTGACTAGATGTGGCTGATGTTTGTGTGTTGGTACGTTTCTCTGCAGGTACATTTGATGACTGCTGTACTTTTTTACATCATCATTATCCTATTTTCTTTATGTATCATGTAGTACTTTGGTAGTTTATATTGTTTTTTGTGGTGTGTTTTAGGCAGCCTAAACAACTGTTATTTCCACATTTTAATCCTGTTCTTCACTCTTTCTCTATCTCCCTGTCAGGTTGGGTACTGACATAAAAAAAACATAAATAATATAAAAAAAAAAATTATATAAATAAAAAATAAAATAAGATTACAATAAAAATAATAAAACTATGAAGCGCAGCCATGTACAGAACGTGTCTCCGTTGATAGAGCAAATCTGTTCTGTATGTTAGGATGCTGGACAGGGTAAAAAAAAAAAATTCCTACGTACTTTCTCACCACCTCAATCAGCTTCATTAAAATAATCTGTTCAACCGCTCATCAGGCGAAATGCAGAAGCTGTAACTCTCCACTTCATTGTTTTCTGTTAGCAGCGCCCACCTCAAATGTCTGACCAGGCACACGATACACTATACACGATAGCGTAGGAAGTACGTCCCGCTTGGCCGATGTGTCACCAACTGTCCCCGTTCACGTCCACGAGAGCAAAATGACGTCTTTTTGTTCTTGCGGAATATAACAGCCTTAAGTCAGCAAGAGCAATCTGGTGTTGTAGATGTTAGTTAGGAGGACCACACGGACCTGTTTAGGAACACA
Organism: Melanotaenia pygmaea; assembly: GCA_036919955.1. Lineage (NCBI taxonomy): Eukaryota > Metazoa > Chordata > Actinopteri > Atheriniformes > Melanotaeniidae > Melanotaenia > Melanotaenia pygmaea. The sequence continues at coordinate 3,514,203 of JBAFSZ010000018.1, forward strand.
AACTCAACCGTTACTACAGTATCTCAGCACCACATTAATCCAGTCAGTAAACTGTTGGTGTATCTCAGCTGAATTCATACGGTCAGGCTGTCGATCCATTTCTGTCGTGCTGTGCTGCAGCGTTTAGGATGAATTCTTTGGGAATCACTCAATAAACTTTGACTTAAGTCAAGCGTGCAGCATGAGTGTTCTTACAGTGATTGTTTGAAAAGATGACATAATTCCTTGTTACTGACTTTTTATAATCTTAAAATCACCAGAGGAATAAAAAAGATTTGATATTGAGAAAGTCAGAATTTAAGAGAATATTAGTTGGTATTCGTCTTTTTCAGACCACCTTATATCTGTCTTTTTGTAGCACCATCGAGACGTAGTGACCTCCAGATCTTGGGTTTTTGTCTTCTTCACTGGTTATGTGGGTCTCTGCCCTGGGACAAGGTTCTCAAACATCCCACTCAGGTCCAGGAGGCCAAGGCAAGGTAGGTTCTCGGTTTTTCTGCCACTTTTGTTTGTTTTGTTATGAAGACGCAACACACTTTATTTTTTATTTATTGATTTTATAAAGGTTACAATATAACACAAAATGGGACAGTAGCTTTAGCATTTATATAAAACTCTTGTTTCCAGATGAATGGGACAGGATACAAGGCTGCATTAAAGCTGCTTTACAGCGCATGTTTCTAACGCAGATTTTCACACCACCCAGACATACAAAAAAAAAAAAAAAAACATAACATGGACTTAGTTGTCCATCGTCAGGCATTAAGTCAATGCAAATGTGCAGTATCACTAAGGTGCTGACTCCAAAATATTTCAGTAGCCTTGCATGAGAGAAGTCAGTTTCTATTACAAATATATTCATTTAATTTTCCCTACAAGTCATTCTGGATTCTTTTTTTTATTTAAAATTGGACAACGCATATCAATTAACATAAGGTTCATCATGTAAATATGCCAGATTTATTGGCTTATTTTCATTTGTAGTCCCACGGCAGGCACAACACGCATGCCAGGATTGTTCAGATAAATAAACATTAGAAAAACACATCTTATAAACAAACAATAATATATTCAAACACAGTACGTAGTTAAAATGTTAATGAAAGACTAAGTACAAATGTGTGTGCATGATTAGTTTTATCAACTTCTTCTGATCTGTGGTCCTCAAGGAAGTTTTTTCATTATTCAACAGATATTTGTCCTTAAAGATAGTAACATATTTGTAGCCTGCCCCTAATAGTAACTAGTAGTACTACACAACTACACAATGAGTTTTTTCTGATTTATTGAAATGCTTAAGTTTAAAATATTTATCCTGAGTTCTCGACACCAGAAGTTTTACTGTTGCTACATTACAATAAATAGTGTAAAAACTTGTTCTCCATCATATCATCCATGTTTCGATCAAACTGTTGCTATGCTGCACATAAACTCCTACACTAATAACATGGAGGATGGAGGTGTGGTTAACATTGTGGGACAGATTGCATTGTCTGGGTTTTAAGATGTTCTCCCTCCTCTCGTGTCCTCACTTCTTCCTTGCTGTATTTCCCTCTCTTGTTCTCGAAGACTGATGGGTAATCTGCCAGACTCGGTCCAGCAGCTGTCAGTGAGTGGCGCCAGCACAGGTAAGACAAGGCTGCCGACTCTTCAGGTTACAGGACATCATTTACACTCTCAGGTTAAACTGAGGATTTAGATCCAGTGTAAGGGAGGAGAAGAATCTCTGTAATCTTGTGCTCTTGTCAGTGGAGATCCACATTAAGTCATAATGGAAGATAGTTCAAGTGGTGGAATTATTTCAGATGGGGTTTACAGTAATTATTATTATCATAATATTTTTTAAACAGTTGCTTGAAGAAAATAAAACATGGCGAAGCATGACAGTGCAGCAGCTTCTCAGCTACCAGTGGTGTAACTTGTTATAGGGTGAACAACATGGGATACCTGGTTAAGTATCGTTTTTCTAAACTAATTTGAGCTGTGAATCCCAGTGTGGAGATTAAATCAAAGCTCAAGGCAGACCAAGGCCTGGAGAGTTGAATCCCCGGCTGAGAGGAAGGAGAATGCACTGTGCCTGCTGGCAGAAGAGAGACAAGAGTCGGATTGCTACACGAGGAAATGCTTATAGAAACGATACAGCTTACCAGTTTGAGAGGCTTCGACTCTTCAGTTTCGATGGCAATGCAATTAGCTATTGAGGAAAGCCTGTAGAGGGCTACTAAACTGCCTGATCAAAAAGAAGTTAGCATGTCATGTCATGCTTTCTGAACCACTCTTTCACAATTTGAGCCGACGTATCTTGTCATCTTGAAATATCTTGGAATATCAGGGAAGATGGAATGACCAGGCTCCGTATTTATAAAACTCTGCGTAACAAAGATGAGTACAGGTGGCGTACGTAGAGAAAACAGGAAATGTGACGCACAAAACTTCCAGATTTAAAAGCGTGCGTGTGCACGCACTACACCTTTTTCCGTTTATAAATCAGAATCAACAATCAAGTTGGCAGATGTGTCGGCGCTCCTTATGGTGGCTGTTAAAAGTCAGGTGAATGGGCTTGAGAAATATGCACTGGTATCTTTTCCATGATGAAACAGGAAATAAGCAGAATTTTTTGGAATGTGAGATCCCGATGGACCGCTTTGCAAAACGCATTATGGGTTTTAATGAAATCAAGATACTCTGCACTTCTTCTACAGAATCTTCTATAGGACATAGAAGTAGAAGAAAGTGTTGACTAACATTTCAACCATAGACTGTATATAAAAGATGGGCGGAGCCTCCGTGACATCACCCGTAGGTTTCTGAAGAGCTGAATTGAAGCTCGTTGGGCAGTTCCCACTGTCGCCATCTTGGCAGCGTCATGTGTGTCGTCATTCTTGGAAAATCCAAAAATGGGCAAAGAGGTGGAGCTGAGAGGGGGACTGTAAAAGGTGGGGGTGGATGATTGATACCCATCAAACTCCGAACTGCCTGTAGCTAAGAGCTAACCCGGAGCTAACGTTAGTTAACCAGCTAACGTTGGTAGGTGGCCTCCCCCCGCTTTTGTATGGGGAAGGGCCTGATTTTATATGCAGAAATTTTTGCATGTATCTGCTTTTTATTACTGTTTGTCAGGGTTTTGAACAAAGTCACCATAATGTCATGAAATAGGTCTCAGAAACAGTATGTATCAAATATGAGACCTTAAGCATTAAGGAGTAAATTTACTGCACGGCTATTTTTATTTATATTTAGTAGTTTTTGATACTGTTTTTGTTCTTTTGTTTCTGATGATTGCTGGTCCTGAGTAATTTTTCGTTTCATGTATAAGCAAGCAAATGGCAATAAAACAAACCTTGAACTTTGAACCTTAAAATGAAAATTGGTTTAAATACTGTGTGAAAAGAATGACCATGCCATTTAAAATTCTAGTATTGTGACGTCCATGCTGAACTAATCCCATAGTTTTCTCTTTTTTTTCCTCTGGAAACTTGAGTTTGAAGGTTTAGTTAATGGGTTTGCTCCAAAAATAAAGTCAAATTTTAATTTGAATCTGACTGAAACATGCTTTACGTTAAACCAAATGTCAACAGTGGATTAAAAGAATCTGCAGCGTGAGACTACAGGTTGGTCCATCTTACATCCGAACAGCAGCGTGCCTCTTCAGTTACCCGAGGATGCACTCTAACTTCGTAGCAATTAAACAGCTGTCCCACTGACATGCCTTTCAAAGTTTGTTATCTACGTCTTTATAAGAGGAGGTCATACCTGTGTGATTACTTACTGTGTGATGTATGGCCGTGACCGTATACTCCTCTGCTGGCAAACCCCAGCTGCCCGCCACAGATAAGAGCTGGAGTATGCATCAACTAAGTGTATGTGTGAAAGAGATAGAACTTCCACTGCAGTGTGTGTCATAGTGTCATACACAGTCAGCCTCCATGCATCACACAGTGGCCAAACGATGTGTATGACACTCCTACACACCTTTCTAACTGTACACACGCCTAATCTGCTCTAATCAGGGAGATGCATGGCCAGCCTCTGCTGCAGCTGCGTTACTACAGGCCCCCACAAACCATTCCATCCATAAGAAGCAGCATCACTGAACCTGCTGTCAGTTTTAAATACCGTCTCTTAGTAAAATGAAAGTCTGATAGCAGATGACAGATGTTATAAAATGGCTTCACTGCTCCAGCTCGACCTAGTCTTTCTACATCTTTGACTCTGTTTCTGTCTTTAGACGAGGTGGCTGCATTTCTCTTTTATGTGGAAACCCTGGGCTACCAAGATAAGCCTGACTACCAATATCTCAAAAAGCTGATTGGCACTGGTGTCGGTGGAAAGCTTGACCTCTCTGTGCCCGAAGGACCTGCAGGGTTGGGCACCAAGGAGCCTCGCGGCAGGGGAAAGGTGAGAACGGTATGTAAGATAAAGCACCAAACAATGACATTCTGACAATAGAGATAGGTATGAGTGCACATCACCTACGAGAAAGTAGGCATTAAACAACCTCAGTGCTCCTCTTTCTTCTGTTGAGTCTCTTAACCTCAGAGTGCAGGAACATGACAGCAGTGAAGGGCAGATTTAACCCGCTTCTGAACCCCCCTCCAAAAAAAAAAAAAAGATCATGTCAACCAGAGGTGGTCGGGGTTTAAAGCTGGAGGAGGACTGATTCTCCTTCAATTCACCAGAATCACTTCTTGAACCCCGAGATCCCAGCGAGCGCCCTCTCAACGGCCCAGTTTGAAGGGGCTGATGACACACTCTTTACATAGTACAGGGTGTCTCCAATTACAGCGCCACTTTCCTCTCCTTGTGTCATTTCATTTCCATGTTAAAGTGCTGGCCAGTTTGATCCCTAGTTAAACAGAAGTGGCCATTTACTGGCAGTTTAGTGAAGAGAGTAAATGTCAGCAGAGATAAAGGCCAGCAACTGTTCACAGAATCATTTGGTATAAATATGATTATTTTATGTTTGATCACAGCTTTGCAGAAATATTAAATTTATTTAAAGGCTCATCAGACAGTTGTGATCTGTTTATGAATACATTTTAAACTAAAGCAAGGCAGCAGTGTAGAGAATACTAATATTTAGAGGAACTGGATGTTGGATTTGCTGCAGTGACTCAAAATCTGCTCATGTCAGACATTTCTGTGTTTTTGTGTCTCAGCATTCGATTCAACATTTAGAAACATTTGCAGAATCAAATATTTCTGTGAGGTTGCAGCAGTTTCGCATCACATGCTCGTAAGTGAAGATAAACACACTGGCCGTTTTGAACGTGCTCTGTGGCTGATTTAGCAAGGAAACGTATGAAGACATTACTGGAGGAGGAGGGAAGACAAGTTTGTCTTTTGGTTGCTGTTACAGGTAAGATGCAAGATGGATGCTGGATTAGCCATCGATGGGGGGCGCATCACTGAGAAAATGCCAAAAGTTACTTTCAAAAACCAAAATAGTTTGTGTGGCCATGCGCATGTAGCCTCTGTCATTTGTTTAATCTCCACCACAGCGCATGAAATCTTTAAAATTCTGTTTCATCGTGTGAACATTTATTGTTTCTAAACACAACTTCAAAACTCAGACGTTAACTTTTGGAGCTCCAGAAATGATGAGGAAACAAATCTAGGATTGTTTCAAGAAAACTGAAATCAGAGCGGTTGGATCTTTAGGGGTTTTACTCCTAAGCTGGTACACGCATATAATTATCGAGCTGTTTTTGTCCTGATTTCTCCTTCCCGACCAAAGACGGCAGTCGCCTGATTATTAAGATGAAGTCTTTTAAAATTATCCTATAATGTTACGGCCCCTGCTTGTTGCAGGCAGCTGTAGCTGTTTATGCTGCTAATTAGGGTCTGCAGAGCGCTGCCCGGAGTGGCTAAGGCCAGCGACTGCCCCGCCCCGTTTTGACTGGCATCCCTCTGGACCAGTCAGGCTGCAGCCCACGAGGAAGCTGAAGCTGAAAAGGCTGCAGCCGAGGCAGGTCTGGAGGGGGAAAAGCCAGAAAGGCTCAGGCCGCTCTCCCCCTCATGTGTGCACCGGGTGTGTGCGGGTGTCGCGACAACCTTTGTGTCACTGTAGGTGTTTTAGGAGTTTAGTGCTGTGTGATTAGTTTAATTCCTGTGTGGTTGTTTTAGAGCTGGGCTAGGTTAGTTTTATTGTGTTATGACAGTGGTCCCTTTAGTTATGGGCATGCTGCTTTTGTTTTGTTTTCGTTTCATCACGAGTTGCGGTTGTGTGTTCGTTTGCACTCGGTGAGTGTTTGGTATAGGTTTTTGCTTTGTTTGTTTCTGCAGGTCCGCTAACCCCAGCTCACCTTTATTTTGTTTTACAGGTTGTACATCACTTTTCACGGGAATTGTAAATAAATGTGCTTTCATTTTAACTTACCACCTGTCCACGCCGTGTTCTTTGTTACGCCCTTCCACACCCCTATGTCGGGTCGTAACATATAAATTAAAGCCGCAAGCGGCATCCATCGGGTCCGAGCTGCCTGGACCCCGCCACCCGTGTCATACACCTTTTCCTAGCATGGCAGATAACCTGGTAACAAGGTCTTTAACATGGTAAAACATCCAGCTGAGAAATGGCCATTACAGGACTGTCTCAGAAAATTAGAATATTGTGAAAAAGTTCTTTATTTCCTGTAATGCAATTAAAAAACATGA
>JBAFSZ010000018.1:3531017-3541347 GCA_036919955.1 Melanotaenia pygmaea
CACTGTGGTCATAAAGGGATGGACATGGTCAGCAGCTTTTTGACATTGGGGCCCAACTTTTTTAGTGCCCCATTCAGATATTAATATTTTATTGGTTTAATTGATCTCAGTCTTAGGTTTAATTTGTATTCAAAAACTAAACCAAATCGCTTACAGTTTAACAGCTGAAACCTTGTCAGATACATAATATATGAGATGATTGCAAAAACATTTATCCCGTGCATGTAAACCAGCGAACAATGGAGTAAACTTCTGTACCACAATACCACCAGAAACCGTGGGGTTCAGTCTGAAACTGACGTCAGAACTCTGAACTCTAAACTGACTTCATAACCATGGCAACGTAAAAGATGCATGGAAGTATTGAGGGTGGTGACGTGTGGCAACGTATTCAAAAACTACGTACGTAAGGAAGCATACCTTACTCTCAGCCTCACTACCTCGGTTTTTGCTACAGGCCTGCCGAATGTCTTCTTCTGCTTGGAGTTTGCTAAACAACTGTCTGATGCTCTAACCCCATCAAGTAGCGGGAAGCTTCATGGCAACTGAAACTCTCATGGATAACAGTAATATGTCTAGTGTCTTCACTTGAAAACTTATGCGGTCTCGGTGACCTCAAAGTGCAAAATTTTGTCCTCTAGGTGGCGCTGGAGGCCTAAGTATGGGCCAAGGCACCATGGTTAAAAATCAGTGGTTTAAAACAATGCACAAGAAAATATTCCCCACACCATCACAGCACCAGCATCCTGAAGCGTTGAACCAAGGCAGAATGGATCCATGTTTATTTTGTTTCCACCAAATTCTGATCCTACAATCTTAATGTGGCCCTAAGAGCTTGAATAAAAGGCAACTAGACTTCTTTAGTCTCTTAAAAACATCTCGTCTCTCTTCCAGAAGGCATCATCTTCTAAAATGACTAGTGAAGCGACGTCTCAGTCCCAGTGTTGCCAGTTACCAGTCAGTTGTGAGTGGATCTGGACTTTTTTTTTTATTTAAAAAAGTAAAGGGAGCTAAACTTGAACCTGTGCTCCACGTCTTCAGGCAGAAACAGTCACTTATTTTTACCGCAAACAAATTTTTAAACATACCAATAAAAACCTGAAAAATGAATCATAATGACATGATTTTTTTAACGGGTTTAAAGAGCACATGGCTTCTCAGGCTCTTCCACGGCCAGAAACCCCACTTTAGAAATGTGCCATGCCGCTAACGTCCTACCCACCGTGCTCTGCTCCCAGCAGGCAGCACTCTGGCAGCATCTTTGGGTGTTTGGGATCCACCTCCACCTTGATGGAGACGTTGTTTCCTGCACACACAAGTGGGAAGAAACTGCTGCTAGCATATTTTCTAAAATGCTCAACATCAGTCTGCATGTGTTACATCATACCGATGGCGATCCGCCTCATTGTGTCAGATCGACTGGGTTTTTCAGGCTCCAGAATCCAGGTTTTTGTATCAATCTCATCCAGGACATCCCAGAAGTCTGTCAGGGACTCGAGAACCAGCAGGAACTGGCTGTGGAGCTGCTCTAGAGTAATCTACAAAACCAGAGGTACAAACAACAAAGTGTGAAGGGATAATCAAGCGTTAGCATATTTCTTTAGATGTTTTTTTGTATCATCTATACTCCAAAGAAAGATTTATTAATGCAGCTAATTTCACTACATAAGGCAACTTATGTTGCCGTACATGATCAAAAGACACAGAAAATACTTATAATCACTTACATGTAATAGAAACAGACACCAAAACATAATCATCATCAATTTATATGTACTCAAGAAAATAAAAACTCCCCATCGTAGTGGTGTCTAATCAAGTTCTTATTTAAAATAATTACAGTCTGGAACAAACTTAAGGTTTTCTGGTTGTTTGTTGCAGATACTAAAAAACTAGAAAAACTAAATGTTTAGTTTGAACTGTCAGGCTAGAACAAACTTGAAGCAGATGATCTTAGAAATCTCACAGACTCACATGGATCACATCTATACCAGAACCACTCAGTGTCTTCTTTATCAGGGGTTCCCAGACTTTTTCATGCTAAAGCCCCCCCAGACAGCATTATCTTTCTTGGAAGCCCCCAACCCACAGACAATGCTAAAAAATATGTAAAGAAAAAAAATTATAATGAATTTTCTTACTTTAATTAAACAAAAAAAATTCAATAAAAGTAAAATAATTATTAAATTTGTTTAGAATAATTAATTTATTTATTCTGGCTGAATAATCAACTTTTCAACCAACTGCTGACGGATGAGAACAGAACAAAAGAAGGAGGGAGGGACAGACAGACGACACATTTCAGGCAACCATGGCGGTTTTTCTATAGCAGCCATACCTGAAGTATGCTGCATCACATTTTAGGATTTTAGCTGTTCATGGGTTTTTAGGGCTGTTGTTCTGCTCCTTCGGTCTATTTGTTAACAAAACCTGTCTATTTTGTGCTAACTAGCTACAAGCTAGCCTGAAAACCACCAGGTCTTCACAGATTCTGAGGTCGTCAATTTTTTTTTTTTTTTTTTTTTTTTTTTAGCGTCCCTCTAATTTTCTGAGAGCCCCCCTAGCACCCCCTCGGGACCCCAAATTTGAAAACCGCTGCTCCATAATATTATCAAGAATTTCAAATCAGTTCTTCGTCTCACAAGAAGCCAGGGTAAAGATGTGAGAACCGGAGTGACAGATTCTCGTTTTCTGGTCTTTGTGACGCGAGCAGCAGCTCAACCAACAAAATCGTGATAAAATAAATTAATGTCCATTTTAGTAACAAGTAGTCATATGATGTTGTTAACAGCTCAAACAACATTCTAGGGTGCACTGCCTCACCCTTTTCAAGGGAAGGTTGACCAAGTTTGTTCATTTTTGGATTACCATAAAAGTACCAAGTTGTACCAAGTGTATCACTTTGTTTAACCCTCCAGTTCTGGGTAATTAAAATTTTACCAGTCCAACCCGTCATCTATTAATACAGACAATAACAAGCTGATACAGCGATGATAAATCTGGGCTGACATGATACAGGATGAAAACAAAAACGTATGACTTGATTTATATTAAACAAAGTGCACTCGCACCCCAAAAGATGTGTGCAGAGAATCCTTTCATTTTATTATGAGTTTAATGAAATAGCTGAAAAACTGAAACGGCTTTGATAGAATTGGCTACCGAGTGAATGACAGTGAAGATACAGCGTTTGTGTAGTTGGTTAAAACTGCAGTAATTTCATTCTGTACACACATGTTCATGTGAACGCACACAGCGAAGAAAAAGAGAGGCTGATAGGGCGTGGGAGAGCAATACAGATGGAAGAGAGGAAAAAAAATTAGGCGAAAAAAATGAACCAAAAATTATGGGTCATTGTGCCAGCACAGTGCACACAATTAAGCATCGTCCAGGTGCTGAGAGCTTCAGCAATTACAGCCCAATTAATGCCAGCGGTATGATTACGGTTACAGCTCAGGATAACTATAACCGGTCCGATTCAGAAAGAAGGGAGAAAAAAAAAGAGCAGCAGCTTCTACTTGAAATCCTGCTGTATCTGTGAGGACAGGAGAAGATAAAAAAAAAAAAAACTGCTCTTGGTCATCTCAATCGGTCCTTTAAGCACAGGATGCAAGTTATCCAAGTATTACATTTATAAAGATATTTCATTTATAAAGATAAAAATCACAGGAAAGGAAAAAAAACCTCACTGACTAAAGGTCCAAAATAAAAAAAAGTTTTCAACAGCTTTTTTGTATATTATATATATATTTTAATCTTCTCATGGACAACAAGTCGTTTATCCTGGAAGAAAGCGTAAGGCAACACATGACGTTTGAAACAGACATCACTGTTTACGCGTGTAAGCGAGCATGAATGGGCCTTAAATATTAAAAGAGGGACAACCAATAATCCCAGACCAGAAGATCTGAGAGTATGTTTCCATGGTAACACTGCAGCAGAGTTCTGATATAAACAGGAGCGTGAACATGAAAAGCTCTGAAAGTAAAAACCCAAATTTTAGAACGGGAGACAAGACTGGACTACATAACAATTACACAAATGTAAATGAGACGTAAAAAATAAATGAATAAAACAAGCCTGATAATCTCTAATTCAGACTTTTACACCAGTCTTCTTCATTTTGAAATATTCCTCACATATTGGTCAAACACCTACATTTCTCACTGACAGAGAAACCTACTCCATGGGTGTGTCTCAATCAGCACACTTGCCCTATTTCGAATACTATGTTTAAGTGCACAGTGCGTTCACCCTGAAATTTAAAAAAAGATGGCTGCTGCCCTAAAATTGGCCAAAAATCCAGCGTGAAACAATAAACGCTACGCACACTAGACGGACTCCATTTTGCCGATGGGGGGAAAGGGAAGGGACATTTGATGAGTTTTCCAGAGCTGAATAATGGCTTCCAACAACTCAGTGGTACTGGTGCTGACGGAGGTCATTGTGTAGTTGTAAGTATGAAGTTATTCTAAATATAATTCTAATGTATACTGCAGCAGGCTACCTATCATATCTCTTCTATCCCTGATGACAGTTCGGGATCTGATTATTTGTTTGAAGATGCAGTTATTCAACTCAGTAGTTAGCACACGTAAATGTTAGCAGTTTTTAACCCGTATTATGGACAGATAGGTTATACGTTTTACACATGATGAATGCTATAGCTTCTGTCATTCACTGTTGTTGAACCTTAAACATGGCGTGTCTATGACGTAAACGAAAGGGTCCTTCATCTGAAAACTGCAGCTGTTAGAGAAGCGGCTCATTTCGACGGTACCACTGACTAAGCAGTAGCTGCAAAGGTTTACAAGGTAATGTGCTTAAAAACCTCAAGAAAACCATGTTGCTATTCAGCATAAAAGCCACATGTCCCAGTCCTGGCATACAGTATCCCACCATAAAGTTACACATATTGCCACATTTCATAGAAACACCTCTACACAAATATAAGGTGTGTAATTTTCTGCTATTTGGCTCCACCAAGTTTATTTATTTAATTTATACTGAGGTATTTTTGATGTTGCAGGGACAGACGAGAACACCAGGGCCCTTAGTTGCTCAAGCACTCAATCCCTCACTGTTTACTGGGAAGAGACATATCAGTACTGAAGCTAACAAGTCAGTATAAATGTTTGCACTATTGTTTAAGTTAGGTGCGGAATAATTTCAAATGACTGTGGGCAGATCATAATTTATAGGCAGTTAAAGGCTGAACACAATCGCAAAATAGTGTAATTACTCTAAACTGCATTTCTTCTGTTCCTGGCAAATACAACTATTTGTATTTACACTGTACATCACTTTAGATAAGAGTCTGCAAAGTAACCATAAAGTACATATAAATAATAAATAATGTTTGTTTTCATATCAACTGCCAATGTGTGTTCACCGTAGGTCACTGTGGCATCAAACTACCGAGCCAGCAGTGGCACTGAGGCATTTATTTGGCAGCACCCCGTGGGGCTAGCTCTGTGAAGAAAAGGGGGCAAGAGAGAAATATTTTAATAAAATAAAATAATAAAACGTTTGCTGCATCCCTGTTTTAGTGTCCTCCTTACTGCGTTGCATTTTTTTAAAACTATGACTTCTAAGTGTAAACGGTTTCCTGTTGCCAAATGTGCACGTATCAGTGTAAACACCAACGAAAACAGATGTACAATGAAAAGTGCATATATATTAGTACATATTTAAATGCTGTTTTACTAGTGTTTTCAGTTGCACTTTATATAGGTATGTGGAGACAAGCAAAGACACATGAACGTGTGTGCTGATGGTGCTTTCTACCAACTCGGGTAGAATAATACAGTGTAGGCCACGGTACTTTGTTACACAAATAAGGCCGTTAACATGACATAAAGTATGATGACGTGCAAAAATGTACGTGAACATCATTTTTGATTTGTACATTTATTTATGCAGTTTTATTTATTGCAAAGAACTTAGTTGGATGGACAGTTCCTGAAAAGGTAAGCCAGTTAACAGAGCGGCGCTGCCGTTAGCCACGCTTGTAGGAGGGTTATATCAATAAAACTTCCAACTCATGTTCCACCAACGATGTTGGATGCAACGTAGTTTACACAGAGGGTTAAGTAAGGGGTAAAGAACTATGGAAAAAAGTGCGTAGAGCGCACTGCGCACTAACTTCCTGTGCAGTCACTTAATGAGATACACACCATGTCTCAGGGTGCAGCTGAGAAGCTTTGTTCCCATGACTGTAATCAGCAGGTTCATGGGTTAGGTGTAACAGGTTTTAATGGCTCCAGCTCAGCTCAGCTCAGCAACAGTGGGAACATAAGACCTGAGCAGAAGTTTTCACTAAGAATGTTACAGTATCGGGGATCATGATTCACTTTTCCTGCAGGAAACGCTATGAAGCCATTTCCTACATGATGTCCAGTGACACACCTGTCCCCTGGGTGGTAGGTCTACTGGACCACTGTATATTATGTTGCCTAGTAACCAATTTAAATTTCAGCAGGATAGATATATGTAAGCTCATGTTGACATCTTTTCATATAACAAAATTTGTGCGGCTGTTATATTTTTCATTTTGGGAAACCGTATGACATAATCATCGACTTTTAGACCCAACTTTCCAAACTGTTTATGTTACTTCTGTGGAGGAATGTCCTCTTCGGTTCTGGTTGAACTGGTGTTAATAAAGGCCAGTTTGCCAAAAAGCACCAGAGTTCTCGGACTCCAGAACAGAATTGGAGCCACAACCAGAACCAGAATTTTCACTAGCTGAAAGCACCATGTGAAATTTGATGCTAACAGAGTACAACTACAAAAAACATTTTGAGACAAAGACTACATGAAGTAAAAAGGTCCATGTGCTCACCAAGGGTGCATCTCACCCCTTCTTTTCGCTCTATAAACTGAACCCCTGGCATAGGCCATCCGGCAGAATGAGGAGGTGAAAGGAATAAAATATTAAAGGGAAAGAACATGTTATAAATCTATTTGCTGATGATGGCATTTTATGTTTAGAGACTCAGAATTTCCCTAGAGTAACTTAATCTATATCATGGTCTGGGTGAATACTCGATTCTGATTGGCTGGAGGGTGTCCATTAAAGAGTGATAATGGACACCTATGACAGAAGTTCTGGTCAAATAGACTTATTGTTATAAATTATTGCGCTGGCTAAACGCTAGTTGGTAACCGTGGCAACAGAAGCTCAGATGCCAGGCTGCAGACAAGCTAGCCTGGACAAAGCTGGACAGCCTGGACAGTCGAGGAGAGATGCAAATGGAGCAACATTTTGTCGTCCCACAACGTCCCAACCAGCAGTGATCAGAGTCCACAAACGTTAAATCCTGGGTCTGCACACTTCAAAGTGTGCACACTATGTAGGCTACAGAGTGTCCTACGTAGTCTATTTAATGATAGTGAAAAGGGTCAACCTACCTAGCCAGCAAGAATTTCCCATAGCAGCAACATAGAACATTGAATCACTTAAAACTCTGAAATTACTGTTTGCATATCATAGGACACAGACGGGTAATAATGTAAAAAAATAAAAAGAAAAGAAAAACTGCTGTTATCCAGCCGGTAGACACTTCATTAACCCCTTAAAAGAATCCACAAATATCAAATATTACAGAATTTTAATGCCACCGTTTAACAAGCATTGATGTTCTTGATTTTGTCACGTTTCTACTAAAGTGTAGTTAAAAAAAACAGACGTCTTGTGCACAATGAATTCTGGGAGAAAAGAGGCCGAAAGTGAAGAATGGGCAGCTACATGGGGAACCCAGAATAAAACTATCTCCACAATGTGGAGAGAGCTAAAGCTAAAGCTAATCTCGAGTGTTGGAGAGTGTGTGGGAATAAGGAAGCGTATATGATGGGAGCGTCTGAAACTGCAAGATTTTTTAAAGAAATTTCTGCTCCACCATGGGGTATCGAATACCAAATACTTTTAAAACTATGTGACTATGTGACAATTTTAAAAATTGTGCTGTGAATAATGATTTGTATTTGACCAATATTTTATTGATTGCTGCCAAGAAAGCAATAACAAGAAATTGGCTTAGAGACTGGACCCACCGTCTGTAACAGAATGGCTGAACATTACAACTGAAATTTACACACTGGAAAAAATGACTTCTGCTCTCAGATTAAAAGAAAACATTTTGGTTGACAAGTGGGAAAAGTGGACATTACATGACAACAGTTTGAATAAGTTTACAAGACAACAGACTATGTATTGAATAGCCACAACCAACAATATCTCCAGCTTTCGGTTTTGTTTTGGAATTTTGTTTTATTTTTGTGTTTTGTTTGCTGTTTGTTTCACTTTTTGGTCATAGCACCTTGAGCAAAAGGTTAAAATGTCCGTGTATAAAAACTTTAATAAAAATTATTGTATCAAAAAGGTCTATATGGAAATTATTGAGGTCCAGTTCAACTTTGCAAGTAAAGTTAGCATACTATAAGTCTATGAGCAGCAATTTGAGGGTAAAGCATCTAACAGAAGGTCCCTCAACAAATTAACTATCATTGGTTTGTTTGTCAGACATGAAAATTCAAATAGTTGTCCATCACTAATATTAGTCTTTTCCCTGAGACCCTGGTTGTTTCACAAGGACAATTTAGAAGACATTATGTACACCGACACGTGTGCTCAACTGGCCTTCCTGCACATTTACTTTGAGCTCCACAGAAATACGGGTAGGTTTTACTGTGATGTGGACTCTGGTGTACCCTGTTCATCTCTTCATACGGGCACTTACTTTTTAGTAAAACGGTCTTCTGCAAGCATAAGGAACACAAACTACACGTTAACACATACACACACACAGATTTTTTTTCCTCATTCTAGTTCCACACAAATGCACCGAGTGGCACATCTTGGCCCTGCAATAGAGCAGGCAATAATTACTCATTCAAATGAACATGTCAGGACTGCCGACAGACAGGCCCTTCCCCCTGCCAAACACACACACACACACACCCACATATCAGGCAAAAACATACTTGGCACAAATGCAAGCACGTACACACAGAAATGTATACACACACACACACGCTTCATGCTGCAGTGTGGGAGAGATCCATCAACAGCCCAGCATGCAGACAGACTCCATACGGTAGCGCTGTTCGAAGCTGGTCTTCACTGTACGCCTGCCATGTATCAGTCCAGCAACACACACAAGACCATTTTCTTCCAATTTTTGTTCCTCACACACATTTGTAAAAACACTTATTGATGTAACGCCCTGCACAGCTTCTCATTCTTCAAAAATGTCCTCGTAAAAGTAGAACGTGGACTTAAAAGCACTCAGGGAGGAAGAGTCCAGTGCCCTGCTCAGAAATGATGTTTGTTTCAGTGACAGAGTGAAAGAAGCAAGACGACAGACAACAACAACGAGGAGGCAGAGACACAAAGAGCTCACAGCTGCCGTTATATCAAAGCAAGTGAGAAAATGTCTTAATGGAGCAGGCGGAGATGTAATTTGTCAAATTATGCAACAGGAAGCAAAGAATGAGTCAAGTTTATTTGTGCAGCCGTTTAGACTCTGAGTGTCAGAGGACTTTAAAGTGTCAAATAAAAGTTTCGTATTAATGGAAAACATAGCAACAGTCTATAAATGTGAGGTTCCTGATTTTAAAGCTACTTCTACAGATATTACAGTCATCTACAGTGTGACTTAAGCATCAGTTAAATGTGATCATATAAGTCTAGTTATTCACATTGTTTAGGCCTGAAGCAACAGTTAATGATCCATTACACCAGTGTTGTTTTTGGCAGGCATCTCAGTTTTAGTCCTGAGGATAAAAATGCTGATTAGTTTCTAAGTTTTATAGTTTTAGTCCAGTTTTAGTCAACGAAAACTCAAAAAGGTTTTATTCTAGTTTTAGTCAGATAAAAAAAGTATTAGTCTTTTAACAACTTTATTTAGGTCAATAATTCGTATTAAAAAGTGTTTGTTTTTTTTTTTTGTTTTTTTCATTTATAATTACAAAATTAAAAGAAATGGTTTTAGAAAATTTCCCAGCCAACAGCAGATACTGGAATCATTTACTCCAAAAAAGCAAAGAGCAAAAACATCTTTACTTTGGTACTGTGGCTTTATTTCTGAGAATTTTCTGAAGTGTAAAACTCCGCCCTGAACACACACATGTCCAAAATATGTGCCATGGATGAGGAAACCATGCTCAACGTGACCTGGTCTGCCAGAGAAATGATGGATTATAGTTAAAATATGTCCATATATCGATTCAACGCTTCCACCAAACCCCTTCTGCCGTCATGATTCATCTGTGTGTTATGGGATGGGTCTAACTGCTGTGTGTTTGTGTGTGGTTCAGCCAGCTCAGT
>JBAFSZ010000018.1:3574546-3591165 GCA_036919955.1 Melanotaenia pygmaea
ATATATATATATATATATATATATATATATATATATATATCACATGCTTCCATCATGTTTTCCATGAATAAATCTTGAGTTTGTTGCACTGTGCAGGGGCCACAAACAGCCTGACGTGTGCGTATCAAAGTCAAAACCCTGCAGCTTGCATGCCAGCCCCTTATTGAACAAATTTGCGCCAGTGAAGCCAGCAGTTGAGGACATTAATGATCTGGACCCACTGGGGTCTGGTACTCTGCACCCACAGGCTATTTGCTCGATCCTCAATCAATACCTTTTTATTAAAATTGTTTGTGAGGCAACACAAATCCATATTGTTTTGCCTTAGACCGGGTAGCCTTGTGAAATATGTGGCACATATTTATATATTTTTTCAGATGAAAGCAGAAAATGATTAGTTGATATGCATGAAAAAAACAAAGAAAAAGCTGCAGTAGTTTGGCATTATTGGAATATCCATTTCAACATTGATTTTGATAAGAGATGCTTTTGTGATTATCTTATTCTATCTTCCCTCAACAGGGTAGAATTACATATCATATTATCCCTGGTATTAAGGCAAAATTAATAACACAAGTAATTATAATACTTATGTCTAATGATATGCTGCAAGAGCCCTATTGATTCAGTAGAGATGCATCTAGGGGGAAATGGCTTGGACCTCCGCCTGACGACAGGCGCTGCCAGCGTGATTCACCCTGCGTGAAGTAGGAAAATAAGATCAGTGGCAGAACACGAGCCCCCATCAACGACCCACACTCAGCGCAACTTCAAACCTGATCACTTCTCACTCTGTTTTTCTGTTCACACCAGTTTTCTGGATGTGAATGATTTATTGATCTTTTTTCTGAATTACCAGAATCACCATGGTGACCACTTCTACTGATGAATTGCCATTAATGATAAAATAAATATGGTTCAGATTCTTGCCCTGATTCAGTGTATAGACTTAAAATATCAGACTAATATGAAAAACTAGATTCTGTATGCCTGTACATATGCTGCCTTAAGTTTCTCCTCAGTAATTAAATAAATAATGAAACTTAGAGAAATACACTTTTTGCCAATTTTGCCAAAAAAAAAAGAAAAAAAAGGATGCAGTATAAGAGAAGAGGATGCAGATTTGTAGATGACTGGAGTGTGTGTTGTTGTATGAGGGAATTCTTGTAACTGCTTTTAAATCATGCAGCTTACATATAAATTGACTTAAGAGAGATAAAGATTTGACGCACATTAACTCAAAGTTTTAATTTCCACACGTTTGTATGATTTTAAATTGGTGTCTTTTCCAAAACTCAGCCTTTCTACATTTTCACTGCCACTTGCAAAAAGGCAGAGTTGTGCTTCGCAGTTGCAAGTTCTCACCAAAAGAGGGCAACATGGTGTCAGAATAGTGCCCCCCCACCCCACTACACCTCCATCACCACCTATACCTCTGCTGCTTCCTTCTATAGTCCAGAGCAAAAAAGTGAGGAGGAAGGTGTGGGGTAGAGATGTGTGTAAAGAAGGGGGTGGTGGTGGTTCTGGCTTTAAATGTGTAAGTAACAATACATTTACATTTACGCCTGAAACGGCTTTCCCCGCGCCGTCACTCAGCAATTCAAAGCTTTGCCCCCCCAACACAAACTCTCCTGGCAACAGAGCTTGCCAGCTTGTCACGCCGGCGCCAGATAGAGCGGATGAAGAGTGGATGAAGTTCTTCACAGTCAAGGTGTCATTACAGAAGACCTTGCCTCGGCGCAGCGGCTTGCTTAGAAAAAACAAAACAAAAGGAGGGTGGCGGCAGGGTGTAGAGGGTGAAATTAAATATGCCACTCTTACTTCTTTTTCACTCCTCACCCTCTCACACATCCTGAGAATCTTTTGATTTTCTTGCTAAGGATGTCCAGATCAAACACCTTCACGGTGCGGAGCTGATAAAGATTTCTGTATTCCTGATTCTGTAAACATTTTATCTGGACTCTTGATGAGAAACACCAGCCAATGTTTATTAAAACAGGCAGAGAGCAGTAATGGATCACACTCCAACACCTTTCCAATCCCTTGTATTTGAGGCTGTAAAAATCCCACAGCCCATTTGTTCTGTGATGTGACAGCATTGATGATAGGATGACAGATGTCTTACCAGCCCACACCCCCGGTGCCAACAATTCCCCACCCCCTTTCCTTCCCTGAAACAGTTTACCCCTGTTTGTCTGGGAGTCAACAGAAGAGCACAGCTGCATTGCTCCGGCGTGGTCGAGGCCCTTTAGCCACCCCCCCACTCCTAGAAGCCTTTCCTCCTCTCCTCCCCTCCAGAGAAGACAGTGATAGGCCTGTTTGGCACAGCGCTGCCTCTTTGTTCCCTGCCAGGTTGGCTGCAGGAGCCAGGGTCAGCTGTAATGCAGCCCGCGGCCAGTAGAGGACGACAAGCACTGCATGGCAGCAGGGGCATGGGGGGCCTTGGTTCAGCTTATTAACACCAACAGCTGCTGCTGCTTTTAAAAAGAGAAAGGTGCTCTACATCCAGCTGCACCAGAACATAAACAATTACTTGGAAAAAAAAACTCTGAAAATGAAATGAAACAAACAAAAGCACAATTTTCAGATTGAAAAGTGACAAGTTTGAGAAGACTGATTAACCCCAAGTTGCTCAGCAGTCATTTCAATTTTCATTCAGACTTATTTAGTAAATGTATAAAATTCTTGCTAACATTGCTTAAACAGTCTGTTTGAAAACAACAAACAAGTCTGAACAAATGTCGCTGAAAATAAAAGAAAAACTGGTGAAGACCTGGACTCATTATTTAGATGGCAGCATATTTCATCTTATGTTTCAGACCTTGTGATTCTTTCCAGTCCTCTTTACAAGAAGTTCTGAGATCCCATGTGACTTTGTGATATCTTAACAAGGGTCCAAATATCAATTACACAACCCGGGGGCCAAAACCCTCAACGTGAACATAACAGAAGACCTGAACTTCTGTTTTTTATTGAAAGTAATTACAAATCCTCACACGTGGTTGGATTCTTTTAATGTTTAAATATAATACAATTATGAGGCAATAGAATAACTTCTTATACTTAAAAAAAAAAAAGATTTCACTTCAGTTTTCATTATGAGCCGAGTCAGTTCAGGTTTTCAGGATTACTACACAGATGTGGAAGTAACCTGCAGCTGTTGGCAAGTTACTCTAATTGTAATGTGAAATATTATGTGTTATCTAAAAAGATAGTTCATTAAATCTAAACATCTTGTGATTCTTTTGAAAAGAGGAAAATGGGGGAAAAAGAAAAATGCAGACTTTTAGTTATTTATGGGTCATTAAGCCGTTCAAATTGAGATAAAATCCAGCTGTTCGTGGCCCCTGAACTGAACTGAGTTTATCGACACATGACCGTCATCTGGTTAGACTGAATCATTCCAACATGACTGAATCTAAAAAGCTGTTGAATTTCATGCAAATCGTACACAATTTAGTTACTTTCACCCTGGAAACATGCAATTATTTTGTTCAGATTACATCTTAGACTCAGCTAAAAAAAAACACCAACCAGTTTCCTTTTGGTCATCCAGACGGAGAAAACGCCGTTTTCATGCATTCAGTTAAAAGTTCCTGCCCTCAGGAACACGCCACTCTACCCATCCTGCTCTCTTTTTGCTCTATGCAACATTTTGATGTCGTACAGGTATCAACGATGGTGATGAAGCCACCATTTCGTTTTCTCAACATCCCTCTGTCTGTGCGTGTGCATGTTTATCATTATTGTCGTCCCCCCTCCCTCGTCTTGCCAGGTTTTTGTAGAACATTTAGCTAATTGATTACCACATGGCTTGGCCTTATCAGCAAACCGTTATTTTGTAAATGAATATTCAGGAGAGATTTCTCCCCTCTCTGCCTTTGTAGTACATTATTTGTGGACAAAATATGCAAACAGTGAGAAAGGCGGCTTGCCTTCTCTGCCTGACTGCCTAATTACATTTTTGTGCTCGCACCTATACAGAAACACGGCATGTATTTATAGCGGAGGAGAATGAATTCACACACTCCCCCGGCTGCAGTCGTATGCCAGGCATCTGCTTATGAAGTGGCTCTTTTTCTCAGGATGGTTCTGCAGGAGGAAACGAGAGATCCAGGACGAGAAAAATAAAAAGAAGCTTAATCGCTCCTGTCTGTTTCATGAACACACACCCCTCCCCTTCCCAGCGTAAACCCCTCAAACACCCGTCGCCTGGCTCGTCTTCTCTGTGATCAATTTGACTTGTTTATGTTTTTGCACTCGTCGCCATCTTTTTGAGGAAGCCTTGTTTAGAGAGGCAGGAGATGGAAGAAGAAAAGGAAGGAGGGATGGACTGACAGGTGGAAGAAGAGGAGGAGAAAGGGGGATCAAAGAGTGAGGGATGGAGTGACAGAGGGGATTTGACAGAGCAAGAGAGAGGATAGCGGAGAGAGGTGGGGTGGTTTATCTGCGACATCCCTTGTCATCATATATGTAGATGCCTTTTGAAGTTTGCAGTGTGCTCCTGTGGCTGGTAATGCACCATGCACCCGACCCCCCCACCCCCCCCCCAATAAAGAAAAAGGAAAAAGAAAAACCCCTGAGCACCTCAGTGTGCCCAGTTAGTCTGCAGCAGCTAATCGCGCCTGGCAGTACATACTCTGTTTTAATTTTAGCCATAATGACGACGAGAGTCGAGAAATGATACTTTAAAGAGCAGAGGACAGTGGAGGAAAAAAAGAGGGGAATGAAAAGAGTGAAAAAGGACTGAGTGAGAGAGAGGGAAGCTGTGAAGGTGATTAGTTGTACTGGCGGATCTTTGTGGTGGAGGAGGTTGGAACACTAATCCTTGCTTTGGTTGGAGACATTTTCGCGCAGTAGGTCCCTTCTTTCCGCCCCCTCTCAATTTTAAGCCCCGTGTCAAGCTCAAGCCCTTCTTTTCCAACACTCACTTGCTCTCATTTCCTCTGCCTTCTGGCAAGCCCTGCTATTTATAAGAAAAATCATTTTTCTTCTCCTCCATCTCCCTCTCTCTTTCTCCTTTAATTCTTCCCTGGCGTGTTTGATTTTCTGCCCTGCTTAGAGAAGGTGCCCAGATGAGTGGCAGCCAGCCAGGGCTCGTCTCCTTTCTGCTCTTCCTCCCTTTCCTCCTCCTCTTCCTCCATCTTCCCTCCCGCGCTGCTACTAAACGGAGGCCGCCATGGACGCGTATGTGTAAATTTAGATAGAAAAATGGTTGCAGGCTGCTGCCGTTGCGTTTTGCTCACGTTCCCGTTCGTTTTGCATAACCGGTGAATCTATGTGAATTGGCCCTCTGCCCAGACAATAAGCTGTAGATTTTACAGTATGACATCATTTATCCAGGGCATTATCTGATTGTTTTGGCTGCTTTCTAATTTGATGGATCTTAGCGTTGTCTTTTATAATCATCAGCGTCACTTCTTCTGCTTAATCTGTTCAGCTGAGATGGAGGAAAATACACACATTTAGCACACCGCTCCTGCTGCTCTTTGAAACTTCTCTGCAACTGTTTTAAATGCATGAGTTGATTAATGTTATTCAAGACAAAATAGCATATATTGTTGCTTTGGCCTGCTGTGCTGCACATAAAGAATGCTGCACTTTTCACATTTACATTCATGCCAAAATACTTGAGGGCCTGTCAATGCTGGGGGGCAAATATCATCCAAACTGTCATTGATTTGTTTGTCCTTTGGCTTATTTTCATGGTTTGAGGAATGAATCATGGCTTTCTTTTTGTTGTTGTTGATGCAGCTCGTCTTGGCATCATCTGTTTAATCCATACATTCCTCGTTTTTCCATAAATAACAGGGAAAAACTTGGATCGGCTTGTAATGCTGAGTGTTCTTTTTGTTCTCATGAAGGATGACAGATGCTTGAGGTGCTTCACATCCGTAACCACAGAGATTATATGCAGTGAATGCACCAACACGATACAAGTTCACATTTCCCTGCACAGCCATCATCAAACAACATATGGATTTTTGAAACATGGAAGGAAGCCATCAACTCACCATCTAATTTTCCTTTTTTTAATTTTTATTATTTCTCCTGCAACAGAGGTTAAAATGAATTTCCTTGACCTTTTCGTGGCCCAACAGCATCAGGTCGCATTCAGACGTTCATTACAGTAACGTTTCAATTCTCCATTACATATGAACCGAATAACAAGAGCTTTGGGAATCCTACTTTAGGTTTAATTCACAATCACAGAAAGACAAAAGTAAAGAAGAAAATAATTAAGAGAATAAATGGACACCTGGTCAGATGTGTGTGTCAATTCTGTTGCTTGCAGGTCTTTAAGTTAGAGGCAATATTTCTGAAAAGCTAATTATTTGCAGGTTTATAAGCCTGTTTGTTTCAGAAACAAGTTTTTATTCTTTTCTCTAATCTTCCTTTTTTTAGACTTAAATTTGTCATCTTTGGTCTCATGGATGTGGATGAAGTTTTTCTCAAAGTGGTATTTGTATACACTCTAATGCACCGCATGGGGGTGGGGAGGGGGTGTAACATGTAAGCATGTCTGTGCTGTAGATAACATTATTCGTGATGTTTATCGGTGTCATTTGGCTCTGACAGAAGAGAAAAATGTCACTTAATTTTAACATTTTAGAAGCTGAATTGCATTTTCTCATTCTCGACTAAGATTAAAAGAAACACAGTAGAACCTTGTTGATTCATGAAACTTCATCATCTTTACTGCCTTCTTGCTGGGTCACTTAACTTCCAAACATCTCCTTATTACATAACATTAAATGAGATTTTTATCCAACTTACAAGGAACAAATGTCTTTACATGACAAATAAGTTGAAGGAAGATTAGATTGAGAACAGACTTAAAGAAGGAAAAAAAAAAAACATTATTTTTGACTTATTGATGTCTAGAATACCTTGTGGGATGTATTTTAGGTTAAAAAGGATATGTCCACATTACAGGTAAATCTGGAAAAGAGTTGATGACTTTGCCCCAAAATGAGGTTGAAAAAAATGGCATCACCAATCAAATTTAGATGCTGGTCATTATCAAATCTTCCTTGGTTTTCTCATAGGTATCCTCATCCCTCCCACTCCATGTTTATAAGGTGAAATTTTCCGCGGTGTACCACAACACAGCAGAAACTGCCTTAACCACAACACTGCAAACAAACTGTCACCTGGAAACGGTTTATTTCTTGGTTGCTTTTATCCACTTTCTTGCTGTTACTAATTTTTCCTTCGCTTCTCATTATCTCTGTGATTTTTTTAAAAAAACGTGTTTGACCAAAATGTCCCTCGCAGGCAGCCACACTACTTAGTTAACCTTGCTGGTTGTGGCTGGAATTTTAGTATTTGTAAAATGAAATAAAATAATAAAAAAAGTTTAACCCTAAATGGAGTGTGTGTTCTGTCTTGTACTGTCTGGCTGTTTTCAGGTGAAACCTAAATTTTGACTGAGGAAACTGCTGAATGCAACATCTTTAATACTTTTTACGCTTTTTTAGAATAAAAAAGGATAAAAATAAAAAAGGAGTAATATAAAAACATATTTTGGCCTCCTCTATATGTCGTTTATGTTTTTAAAAGGTATGACTTCCATCTGTAAAACTGTAGAGATTTAATCTGGTCAGAATGAGTGTGAAAACGAAAGTAGTCACACGTCTTATCCAATAATTGTATAATTTATAAAAATCACAATTTCAGCTCCTTGTTAGACTGGTTTAGTGGTTTAATCATTGAGTAAATATTTTCCTTTGATAGAGAAAAGTTTTAACCAAGTTTTCGGGTCAGTTTAAATCCTCACAGGTTCCGGTTACCTGGTGTTTTTAAATTCGGATTAATTATTGAGAATTAAATAATCTGGAAGTAAAGTATTCTCCTTCGCGTTTACATGGAAATGGTAATTCCGAATTAAAGTTTACATGGAAAACTTGTTTAATCGCCTTTATTTAATTCTGCTTTAGACCTGGGGGCTGGGAAGGTTTCTGATTGGATCATTTCACCGGAAGAAAACAAACTCCAGTTCTTGCCTCTTTTCTTTCATCTACAACGTGGAAGAGCACATAATAAAACCTAAAACCTATTATTATGTGATTGTAGTTTTTGAAGCAACAGCTTGAAGCAAATTGCTTCACTGTGGTCAGAGTATCGTCATGGCAACAGGACAAGGGAACGAGCATGCTCAGAATGATCAAAATGAATTTAACGCGTAATGAACGTAAACATGATCGAGGAATTATTTAATAGTGATTTAAAATCCGAATAAACCAGCCACTTAATTCAGAATTAGATGTTTACGAGGTCGTTTTATATCATTTTAATTTTTACTCTAAATTAAAGGGAGAAGAAAAATAAAACTGATGTTATCGTGGCCACGACGGGTTGGATGTCTGTTCTCTGTCTTTGACATTTTAATAAGGTTTGTGTGTTCTGAAAACAATTACGGGAGTAACGTGTGAAACTATTTTTAAAAACGTTTAGTTGGTCAATAACTCACGTCACAAAAAAGTCTATAAGGATTTCAGTGTGAGGTAAAACGTGAAGTAAACTATGATGTCATGCTTGTTTTGCAAGCAAAAGAACTGAAATTTCTCTAAAAGTTCCTCATGTTTAGTTAAAATCTCTTATTGTTCCTCACTGTCATGATGAATCAAAGTGATTAATTTATGAAGAATAAAATGTATTATATGCACCATGTTGGCAACATGCTAAAGTCATACAAACACGGTTTACCTGTCATATCGTTGGTTAATGATGAAATGAATCATTTTCATTTTATTTTGGCGGTGTCATGTGAATGCTCTCTAGTTCCTGCTGGATCATTTTTTAATTTCACTTTTTAAGTCATATCAATAGTTAATTGAATAAAATGTTGTATTTCTGGTCATTATTGGGTCATTATTATCATCCCCATGTTTAAACCAACTGTCTAAGCAGCTGCTGCACTGTGACGGAGGTCGGTGGTCTGACCCCGTCAGTTTAGACCACGTCCACACCAAGTTCCTTCTGAAAGAACAATTTCAGTTCATAAATAAATTCAAGCGAGGTGAAAATGAAAACAAGATTTTGCGGAAAAATATACGTGGTTAATGTAAATTCCACACGCTCAGGTGGCTCTAATGAACTTAATAAAGCGTTTTGAGAGTCTTCAGAAAAGCCGACTTGTCAGATTTTACAGTGTGCTACACTAAACAGTTCTTTTTTCACAGCTTTTAATATTTAATTAATGGGTCACAATAAATCAATACCCGTATATCATTTTAGCTCATTTCCAAAACCTTTTTATCTTAACTTTTCTGTGTGATTTATTAAAGATTGTAATTAGAAATATACTCAGTTACACTGGTGTCATAACAAACCTGACTAATTCTGAGGTGACTATCCCTTAAACAACAAACATGAACTTCTTATTTTATTGATCTCTAGGATGTTAATTTTTTCTAGTAGCTTTAGTAAACTCAAGTTTCTGAAATGTCATTCTTCCACACACACACACACACACACACACACACACACACACACACACACACACACACAAAACAACGACAAAAGGTCTCTCGTAGTTGAGCTAACTAATTAGATTTTACAGTGTACTATATTAGGATATGTGACACAAAACATCTTTACAGCTTTTCTCATTTAATAAACAGATGTCAGGTATTTGAGGTAATGCCCCTTTATTCTTCCTGACATGTGCACTGTGAACATTTTGTAGAGCAAACTCTCGCTTGTAGCATTAAAAACAAATATTAAGCACTTTCAATGATTCGTAGTCCAACTAATTTATACATTATAATATAGTGAGTTTCCTAAACAGTCGCACATCACCTTCCATGTGGCCTAAAAAAACCTGAAGAACATTACCCCAAATTAATAAAAATGTCGGTCTCGCCACACAGTCGGTAATGGACACCATGGGCATCGGATAACTGCTCGATTGATATCCCCCACTTCACCATCTGGGCCAGAAACTGGAAGCTGTCCCTTTCCTCAAGTAACTTAACACACACGTGTAAAAGAAAAAAGCAAATCCCTCTTAATCCTCTCACCTTTGTGTACTTGGTAATGGCACAAGAAGAATAATGTGTTCAGGCTCCCTAAAAAGAAGTCATCTGATCCAGTCATTTTACTCCCGGTGACCACTGGGCTCTTCAAGCCGCCGTCTGGCAGGGTCCCTGCAACCACCTCCATCAAGCCGTGGGGCTGGATAAGTGCTGGACAGTAAATGGAGTGAAACTTTTTAGTGCTGTGTCAAAGGGAAGACGTGAAACAAAGATGAAAAAAGAAGGGAGTGATGGGGAAGACAAGCTGTATGTGGGGGAGTCGGTGCTTCATCTTTTAATGATAAGTGTGTCAGGAGAGAATGTCGAAGGAGGACGGTGGAGGAAGAGAGAGGGAGCGTTTAGTTCTGATAGATATTGATAGAGATTGTAATGAATGTGGTGAGGGCATGGCACCCTAAAGCGCTGTGGTGGTAATGCAGGGTGACAGTGTATTTGTACTAATAACCTCTTAAAAGTGGTGATAAAATACTCCACTCCTCCAGTGGAGCCCCTGATGGATGTGCTGGGAGTAATTAAACTCCATTAGACTGCAGGTCCACTCATCGTGTCTGTGTGTGGATGTGAGTGTTTGAATATCTTAAAACACCCCTCCCATTTGGGATCAGGCTATTCCAGGTAGAAGGGCAAATGTACAGCCATGGTCTTATATGTGTGTGTAGGAGAATTGGTGTGTTGCAAAGCATATGTTGCTTTAAAACCGCCGGCAGCATGACACACACTGTACATCACCGGGATCTGTGAAGCCGAGCACGCACCGGCTTCTCACTCCGGTGAATTCCCGAGGGTTGGGAGTGCACAGTAGGTGCAGTGTCAGTGTCGTTGTCATCCAACATGGTGCTGTGTTTTGCTGTTGACAGGGAGGTACCCTCTGCTGCACTTTTTAACTTTTTATTTTTTTATTTCACATGAGAGATTTTGACTCAACACTGAGCCAGGGGAGAAGCCTGCGGCAAGACCACCGTACCTGGCTCTCAGGGAATAGCGACGGTCCTGCATCTACTGTCATATTTTCAGCTGGCACTTAACCACACACTCACATAAACACACTTTCAAACTCAGATGAGTGAATGCATGCATGTGCACACATCGTTTGTCCAGGTTCAAGCAAAGAGTACTACATGATTAAAAAGAAAAAAAGTTCATTCTTGTGCTCTCCTCTAGTAACCTCTGGTGGCCTTCATGGCCAGATATGCTATGAAATTGGAATTGATCAGTATTGTTTTTTGCTTTTTTTCCATAAACCATTTAAAAATGTCTGACCTGCTCAAAACTTTCAAACATTAAATCTTTTTTTATGTCAACCCTCTGGGTATTTGGTCATGATTAATGTCTTGAAAATGTCAAAGATTTGTAAAAAATGTATTTACATGATTTACATATTTTAATGTTGCAGTCATCACGGTTTAAAACTATCCCCCTACTAATTGTCTATATAGAAAATAATTCAGTTTTTGTCTTTTTTTTTCCAGTAATAAGTAATTCAAATATTTAAATTTACAGAAGGCGAGAGCGGCCGTTATCAGCTATTATTTACTTTTTAACCGTTATCTTCAGACCTTCTTTACTTTCATCTTTTCCCCTCAGAGGTCGTCACAGGGAATCATCCGCTACCATCGGACCCGGTCTGGAAGTTGTAGGATGATTTCACACATTATTTTGGCACATTTTTTGTTCTTCCTGACATTTATCCGGGCTTGGGACCGGCCCTTAGAGAGCACTGGCTTGTGTCCACCCTCGGAGCTGCAGACTCGTTACCTTGAGATAACGAGTTAATTTTCTCAGTATCTCGAGATAAAAAGAACCGTTTTGTTGGGATAACAGGATCATTTACAAGACACAAGACAGCAAAGTTTGTTTTTTTCCGAGATAACGAGATGATTAAGGTGGGCTCAAAAGTAAGAGTGTGACATATTTTTATTGATCAAAACAGACCTCATGACAGCGGATAGGAGGGGCTACAGTCATTGTGCAGATGTGTAATTATGTGAATGAGTTTGGTAAAACTTAACAGACACGTTGTAGTTTCAATCTTTGTCAGACTTTATAGAAGTAAAATTGGACCTATTGATCAGTGATGGATGTTGCTACAACTGATGTCTGCTTGTGTCTGTTGCTGTATTGAGGCATCCCAGTACAGTACAGAACAGATCTGTTCCTCTGCAAACATTTACAGCCCTGAAGAGCTCCTTCAGAGACAGGCTGCTGCATCCAAAACATGAAGGAGCACTTGGAGGAGCTCCATGATTCTCCCAGTAGACCACAAACACATTCAATAAATAATAATATACAATACAATACAATAAATATAATTTATTAATGTGCATACTTAATTTATCTTACTTTTATAAATCTTATATATTAACAACAGGTAGGTTTCTGGGGGGAACCTGTGTGGGTGTTTGTATGTTCTCCCCGTTTATGCATGGTTCTCTTCCGGCTTCCTCCCACAGTCCAAAGACATGCATTTTAGGCTGATATGAGTCTCTAAACTCTCTCTATGAGTCACTGCGAGTCTGACTGAATCTTTTTCTCTCTGTGTTGGTTCTGTGATGGACCAGGAGCAGCTCCAGACCCCTCGCAACTCTGCATTTGAATAATCTTTTATCTAGAGAAAAAGTAAAGGAGGTAAATTATCTCGTTATCATGAGAAAACGTGAGCCGGTCTGAAGTTTAAATGATTCATGAAAGAAAAATATGAAAAAAATGCGTTTTTGTGCATGGACAGTTGTGGTCACAAAGGTCACCAAAGCATATCAACCGAGTATAAAAGACATGTGAGAGAAAAAAAACTGAGTTTTTAAAACAATGTCTAAAATGAAGAATTGTTGAATAATTTCAGACTACTGGCTACAACGTC
Organism: Melanotaenia pygmaea; assembly: GCA_036919955.1. NCBI lineage: Eukaryota > Metazoa > Chordata > Actinopteri > Atheriniformes > Melanotaeniidae > Melanotaenia > Melanotaenia pygmaea. The sequence goes on from JBAFSZ010000018.1 coordinate 3,587,444, forward strand.
CAAAATGATCACCAAATTTTTAAAAAGTTGAGAAAAATGTACAAATATGTACAAGGAGGGCATGACCACATGCACAACTTTGCTAACGATGCAGACGCGTCTGCCATCAGGAGGCCATTGCATCATGGCCGACACCCAGGTGGGTGATATTGCTCGCTGCATCTCTGCTTTTAATGAACCTCCTGGGAACCCTTACCTGATGGGCCAGCTCCGAGCCAGTGCGTCCAGGTGCTACAACATAAGCATTTCATTAAAAATTGAAGCCGACGTTAGGCAGCAAAGCTCTCAGTCTGTGTTGGGTAAAAAAAAAAAGGAGAGCAGAAAAAAGGTGGCAAATTAAAAAAAAAAAAAAAAAAAAAAAAAGAGAGCGAGAGAGAGAGAGAGAGACATTTTCTGGCAGGAGTCCAAACCTAGATGTATGTGAGCTGCTTCTTACTCTTCTTGTCTGTCTCATTTCCTGCCTCCCCCTCCTCCTCTCTGTAATCACACTCTGACTTTACTTGACCTTTCTGTGGCTAATGAGTCGGCTTGTGGAAAAGGATTCTGGGTAGTATATCTCTAGTGAAGATGATGATGATGATGGTGATGCTCCGGTCTTTCTACAACTTGCAAATGTGCTTGTGATTAATTCAGGGAGTGATTTTGTTCCCCTGCTGCCCTCCTTCAGCAAAAACTATAAAACATAGTGAGTTGCGGTGACCAGGTAATGCTTGTGGTGACTTCAGTGTGTTTACCTGATCCTAAAATGCAAATAACTTTTTAATGTCTGTCCCAAGAAATAAGGCAAAGAAGATTTAAATTTATTTAATCTGATGTCTTTATTTGACCCTCTAACAAAATGAAAAAATGAATGAATGAACAAAGATAAATAGCTTGTATCTCTACGTGTTGTGTGATGTCACAATTACTGTAGTGCAAAATGTGTCCACCAGAGGGCAGAAGACAAAATCTGCTTTAAACAGCAGGGTTTTGAGCCGACGTCACACTGACTACCTCAACCTATTGCTAAGATACGGCTATGCGTCTTCTATATTGGTTCTGACAAGATAAAAGTGGATTAAATATTTACCCTTTCTAAATTTCTCAGCTTTTCAGATGGAGGTTTTTATATTTAAATTCATAGTGAAAAAAATTTGAAACTGTGACATACAGGGATGCCCAGAGAGATTTTTTTAGGGGTGGCCATGTGGCGGCCATGTAGTCTGTGGACAAAAACATGAATTGGGTCAGTTTGAGCTTATGGTCCATAAGAACTCCTGATCAGAAGTGTTCCTAGATAAAAACTAAATGAAATTATCTGCCATTATCTAGCAAAGGCTATATTCATGAGTACAGCCTTGGTTGTGTGGGTAGGGTACCAAATTCAGCTAGGGGGTCTGGGGCCTGGGGTCTGGGGTCTGGACATTGTAGATTAAAATGCATTAATGTGGTGCACTCAAAGCAAAATCTCAATACCCCTCATTCTACAAAACCAAAAACAGAAATTTAACACCATGGGCCATAAAAATTGGATTGTTGGATTTAGACTAAGCCTTCCTCGATCGCAAAAATAATTCAAGTATTGTGGATGCGGTGTGCTTCCAAAATAGACAAAATAGACATGTTTCCAGCAAATGTATTGGGAGGGACATTTTGGGCATATCTGAACATTAAGTAGGACTTTTTCCTCTCAATGTACATGGCAACTACAGCGTTGAACTATTCAACAACCTTAATGAACATCAGCACACTGACTCTTCTCTCTATTAGATTGTACATTTATTATCAATTTGCATTTATTTATATTCGCATGTGTTTATTTCATCGATATTGGTCACCAAAGACAAAATTAAAGAGGCAAAATGGCAAAGAGAGGGCAAAAATTCACTCACTTACTCAGGGATCTGCGTGACCAACAAGCAGTAAACATGGAAATTATTATACTCAACCACTTATGAATGGAGAACCACTTGTAGTTGAAGCCCCGTCTCCTGTCGTTGTACACGGTCCGAGGGTAAACCTTTAGATATGGCGGTTTTGGTCCATCTGCTCGTGACTGGGACATGTATAACAGAGAAAAGCAGTCATTATTATAAAACTATAATGACAGGGCCTTCTTTCAGAACTGATCTTCTAAACAACAATTCTACCATCAGGAAAACATCATCCTCACCTGCTGGTCCATGAGCAGGTCGTCTACCTGGAGGCCTGGGCTGGTCGGGATCCAGCTGTTCTGAGTCCTCTACTGTAAAAGATATTGATCATCATAAACAGACTGCTGTTGTTATAAGATGATTTAGTCTGAGTTTTACTAAAGCCCCCAGATTACAACATCAGGATATCATTTTTAACTATTACTATTCATCCCCAGAGGAGAAATTCTTGTCAACACAGCACTACACTCTCAACATTACACTATAGCTAAAGCTGGAGTAATAAACAAATAACAGTTATGGAAGAAGCACAAGGACGGTAATGTTATACTCCAAGAAAAGGTCTAGGATTCGATCAACTCTGTGATATTGTTCTGAGAAATAAATCTAGTACAACTGACGTCCGTAGAAGTCAGGGAAACATTTGCGGTTGGCTTAAGTTGCCTTCAGGTGTCACCACAGTGTCATTCTCTGTCTCTGATTCTTTCTCTGGCTGCCTAGCATTTGCCCTGGGCTGCTATCCTGTAACTGTCTGTCTCTTAGAGAAGAAGGAGGTAATATCTTTGTCTGCAAAATGACATAATGTTAGCACACAGTGACTAATTAAATCAACATTATACACATCACCTTGTGTATAATGTTAGCTGGCTGGGCAGTAGCATTCAGCCAGCTAACGTTAACTAACATTAAAGACAAGTTCACAAGGTTGTTAGAAATGTTCTCCATCTAATGCAGATAAGGTTAATATTGTTATAAACTACCTAACCTGTACAAACGTTAACTTATGAATGGCTTGATTTTACGAACATTGGCTAGTGTTAGCTTTGTAGCATTAGCGCATGTACCCAGAACTATATTGCCTTTATTTCCAGGTCATCTACATCCAAATTTTAGCGCTAGCCATCATCCCTGTAATTATTTAAACCCCACCAACAGTTGGCAGAAAACCATGAAACTGAAGTACTTATGGTTTTATCATGTACATACTGACAAGCTGATTGTGTCCTTTTTATTACCAGTGGCAACATCACTCTTTGATATTCCCGGTTCGGTGGCCTTGCTCTAAGGCTCTTTCAATAGGACCCTAGATGTGAGGTGCCCTCTGTGTGCCTGATTAAAATACTTTTTAAAAATCTTTTTTATTAGCTTTTGAAATATTTTGACATTCAAATATAAACAAAGTGTGCTGTGCCGTGTTAATAGTAAAATAAATAAATAAATAAAAGTACAATATTCTCTGGGGTGGCCAGTCATTTTTAAACAATTAACACTGACAAATACACATTAAATGATTTTTCATTGGCATTGGACTGTGAGTTTAATACATCATGGGTGGGAAAATTATCATGAAGAGGAAAGGCCAAAACCAGGTGTTTTTCCATTTTAAATACAAAAACATATGATTATTATAATTCTATAGTTTAATCTTTAAACGCCTAATATATCATCTTTGATACATACTGTTTCACATACATACTGCAGGACTATATAGTAAAAACTTTGTACAAAACCCTGTTTCATACATAGTCACATACTTATCTTCTGCCCCCTGGTGGACACCTTTTGCACTACAATAATTGTGACATAATA
>JBAFSZ010000018.1:3655276-3670222 GCA_036919955.1 Melanotaenia pygmaea
CGAAGCAGGCCCCCCCTCCACCCCACTATCGTACCATCCACACTCAACCCCCCCCCCCCCCCCCCCCCCCCCCCCTACACACACACACACACACACACCCACACACACATTCCTAATTAAAAAATTTAGTAAAATTGTATTTATTCATGAACATGCATGTCATAGAACTGATCTTGCTCCTATGTGCTGGTAACCTTTGGCCATGACCACACGATGAAATGAATTTTTTCCAGTGTCATGTGATGGGCTCTGTAGTTTTGCCAGAAATATGAGGATACCCTTTCAATAAACAGAAGATCACACTTATTACATAATGCTAAGCGACCTCAAATGAATCACCATCAAACATGAACCGGTGAAGTAAACTTGATATGCAGTTGGATTCATTTAATTTGAGTCAAGTGTGTTGCAGCAGGGAAACATGGAAAACCTACAAGACTGCGGCCCCCGCAGGAGTTGAATACACAATCTCATGCACTCAGCTGACTTTAGTACTCCCTCTTCAGTTCACTAACAGACTCTCCTATCTCTCCATTAATTGATCCAAACAGGCTTGGATTATCTCGGCTTCTATGCAAAGAAGCCAGATTCACTGTCTTCTCTTTCAAGATAGCAGGAGACGAGACAGACAGAACTTTGGCTGAAACTCCTCTGGCGCCTTAATTCCTGAGGTGAGCCTTAATATCGCTCACCCCACCCCACCCTCAAACCCCCACCTCTTATCTCCATCCTGAGCTTCCTTTGATGTCCCAACTCTAATCAACTTGTCCGGGCCGACGGATGTGCGCCTGACATGGGACAATCGTCAGAATCTAAATCATTACATCTCCCCTGACATTATGGTGGCATTTTTGTGGTGGCAGAGGTAAGAAGAGTGAGGATCAGTTCAGGGGGACCGTAATTCTTTCCATCAGGAGGTGGGAGGGGGGATTGTGGGGCGGGTGGCATATTCATATTTGTGTGGAATTAGACCTCTTTTTAGATGTGCTGAAAATCCAGTGTTGGCAAGGAGAGCGCTGGAGTCCACGCGTGTCCTTATCAGAAACGGCGGAGGCCCCATTCATACCGACTGCTATCGGCATAATTCTTTTTGACATTTCAGATAAGCATCTTAACAGAAAGCTCCCAACTAGGCAGATGGGGGAGTTGTCAAATAATGAAGGAATCCTACATGTTTACTACTAAAATATCAGCCTTTTAAAAAGGTGTCTGGATTTGACTGTTATCGGCCAATCTGTGAACCCTCGTCCCTCCGCTTCCTGTATCTCTCATGGGAACAGGGGTTGGGAGTGTGCGTGCATGTGTTAGTGCTGATTTACATTAATGCATGCAGTCACCACATCAGAAGATGGAATAGCACCATACACTAATCCTATCCAGTTCTAATCTGCTAATATTTCCTGGAGAATTATCTGAGGATGCTGGTTCATTTGTAAATATAAAAGGGAGTTTGGGTAAACACAGCTCTGACTGTCCATTGGTGAAATTTTCACTCAACTGCAGGTTGAGTGGATTATGCATTTGCTGTGTGTCTGTTTGTGTTAGGTTGTGGCTGCAATTACACACGTACAAATTCTCCTTGGATTACAGATCAAGCTCTAATTATGCAAAATATAAACAATGACATCTTTTTAAACCATATAATATTCACCTCTTCAATTGTAATTCATGGGAATTCAAATCAAAGAGAAGCACAAGTTAGTAGTTAACCTGACCCAAGCTGGAATTTACTCTTTTTAAATAATGTTTTTTTTGTATTGTCGTAACACTTTATCTAACATTATGTAATCCCAGTTTGGGCTTGTGTGTCAGCAATGTTATTGTTGGAAAAAATCTGTAGGAACTCTCAGTTTTGGGAGAAATGATAAACAAAAGATAAAATGCCTGTCATTATTACACTTGCCATCAACCAAAACATCTAATAGAACTCATTTCACCATGGCAACAGAGAAGATAGTCGCTTTTAATTAATTCATTTTACATTACTGTTCAGACATTTAGATGCACTAAATGCTAGGAAATCTTACATTTTAATGATAAAGAATTTTGTGATGTTGGAGGATATTACAAGACTTTAAAACTTTAAAATAACAAAGGTTCCTCAGTACTAATTTTTATTTTCACTTTTATGTTGTATGTCAATCTTAAGTATCTAGGACATACAGTAGCTGGACCACTGATATTTGGTGGGGAGAACTCCAGGTGGTTCTATGAATTCTTGGAGGCATGTGCAGACATCTTTTTTTATGTCCAACTCAGGGTCCAAAAACAGGTGTCCAAATTGTTGATGGATATTTTATCATGGCAGCCTCACTTATTTTGTGTTTACGTGTCGTTTGCAAACATTTTTAGAAATTCCAAGTACTGATCAAGAAATATTGTACAAACTCTACTTTTAAGAGGAAGAGGGTGGTTAATGATTAGTTGTGAGCCTTTAATTTAGTGAATAAAAGCCATTCTACCTTATTCATTCTATTAAGAGGTTAAATATGCACCCTCAGAACAAAAATATACTTACTTGTAATTATATATACACACGTTTATCATCGCTGCCTTCATTTGTTTGAAGCATGATTAAAGCACGTCTTCAGAAAGTAACCCTTTGTATTTGCATGCTGCACTAAACAAGTAACCAGTGTGGGACCAGATGTAAGGTCACAGGTCGACAGCAGTGAAAAAAACAACCTTGTTGACCATGTCTGAAATTACCTGCATCTTTACGATGTATCATTACTGCTGCACAGTGACAAAGACGCTTGTCACGATGTCTGGGGTTAGATCTGCGCTGTTTTAGAAGTTTAAGCAGTGGGATGTGGAAACAAGTCAGAGACTGTTATGTCCGTAACCGAGGAACATGGCGGGGGAATTAAAATGGATCAGTGTTCTGACCTACAGTTATCAGATGCCTTAATCTGCTCAGTAATTTTTGCAACCACCAGTGTACTGACACTTCTTTCCCTCAAAATAGTCTATAGTTTTGTTCACACCTTGCAAATTCAGCAACTCTATCTGGTCTGAGGTCTCTAATTCCCCTCCTGCTCACGCCTGAGATGGTTTCCTACACAAATGCAACGTTAAAGAGCAAGTATTCTTAACAAGTATTCTCAGCCTATTTAAGCCTAAATTTCACAAATAACAATCTCAACATCGATTCCTCCTGAAAAGCCACATTCATATCAAGCGTCCCTGTACCAGCCTCTCCCGGAGACCCTGGATGTTCTTCCACTCCCTGACTGGTCAAAGTTCTTTCGGTAGCAGGAAGAGGATCAGGCAGGTTGCCACAATCTTCTTTTTATCAGCTAACATTTAATATAAATGTGAGGTAATTTTTCCCCCCATAGTAATATTAATAGTTTCATAAATTTTATTGAGGGATGAATGAAAAATAAAAATCTTTTCCAGGGATGAGGTGTGATTGTTTTTGACTTACAGCCCCGACAGCACAAACAAACATCTGTGTTCTGGAAAAGTGCCTTCATTCTGTTAGGGCTCCGTCAGAAAGGAAACGGAGGAGTGACTGAAGGAGAAATGTCACTAATAGGACAGAAATAATCAACAGCAGCGCTGGAAGAAAGCCGCCACACATGCATGTTCATATGTTAGAGGGCTGTGGCCAGTCAGCCACATAATAGAACAATCACTCTGTCACTCATCCTCTGCTATTCCTGCGACTGTTACTCTGTTTAAAGATCACACACACCACACACACACAAATCCTGTTTCATTCTCTTATGTCCTTTGTCTCCTCTTGTAGAATTCGTCTCACTCTTCTGTCCCGCTCTTTCATGTGTTCCTCCCTCATATCTGTCCTTGGTCAACCTCTCCCTTTATTCCTTCATCATGATGCATTGTACACTTTTGGCATCCAACCATTTTAATGTCTTCCTCCCTCCTGAGCACATCTTGTCCTGTGAACACCTGCATGGAAAGTATCTGTCGTGATATGTCAGGATAAATCACGCTGCAGTAATGAAACACGTCTACAGTTGTGTCTTCCTGAAATCATTTTAGCACATGTGAAAGGATTTTGGTTTATGAGGCCATGAGACTACAGCTCAGTGTTAAAGAACTACAGATCTAAAGCAGGCAACACAAACCAGTAAACTTTGCTGAGCAGCAGCTGGCTCGTACTGTGTTACGTAGTTAGGCTTATAGCTGGAGAGTGTACGATACAGTACAAAACATCAAATGTTTATTAAAGTTTATTAATCATTAATAAACTTTATGACTTAATTTTAATCAAAACCCATTGCAGTAAAAGGCTTTTAATACATTAACACACATTTCAATATTTTTTCTCTCAGCCAAGGTTAAATATTGACAATAAATAGAAACATGATGCAACACAATATTATAATATAATGAAATAGAACACAAAGTATTATGCAAACAGAAAGAGAGAAAATCAAAAGAAAAGCTGTAAATAAGGAGCAAGTATTCACAGGATGAAAGTGGTTTTGTGTTAAGCAGTGTCCAGATGACATGGTGGACAACACTAATCCATTAATATCTACTGATTTCTAATCATGGGTTATGTTTGAAAGACCCGCAAGCTGGTCCAGGCCCTTCCTGGTTCTGGTTCTGACTGAGGTTTTCCTCTTTGATGACACCTCAAGATGGAGAATTAAATTGATTCAATCCGTTGGTTTCCTTAGACGGTAATTATCTTTATGAACACGGTTACTATAACTGGGACTGATGTGGATCAAAGGGAGGATTTGTTCTAATTGGAATGAACTGTGCTGTGTTTGTAGAGAGCCCCGAGATGTCTTTGTTGTGAACTGGTTCGAGACAAATTAAGCTGACTTGAATTCAACTCATTGTGTTAGTGTTACAGTTTAAAAGTGAAATATAAAAACTCTTAGAGGAAAATCTCCATCAGCAGTGAGAGGATGCCCAGCAGGTTTGTTCTGTTCTTTGGAAACTTTCAGAGCGGACCTTAAAATTCCAGTTTGGGGTAAAGGCACTTTAAAAAGGTGCTTTGAGTTGGCTTTCCTTCAACAGTTTGCTGATTAAGTTTATTTAACTATTTTGTATAAAAGTAAAAAATGCCAGAAAAGAATAGAAGAGTTGGTCTGAATATGTGAAAATATCAGTTCAGACTTTTTCTTACACGAATCTAAGAAAGATGACAAATATTCTTGTAATAGAAAATTAATTCTAAGATTATCTATAAAGAGCAATCATAATGTAAAAAATGCATCCAAAAATCACTTCAAATTAATGAATTAAATTAATTCAGGATCAACTCATTTATTATTTTAGCGAATAATTTTTTTTATGTGTCACATGATGAATAGATACACATTTTAAACAGGAATGAAACAATCTCAAATAATGAAGAATTAAAAAACACCCCTTCTTTTGTTTCATGCATATTTCTTTTCCCATACACATGCCTTCTTCTCAGTCTGGCGACACATTTTCAATCATTATTAGAATGCCGGCATCTCAAGGCCTGCAGGCTTTAACCTCTGCTATGTTTGGTGAGTGATAAAAGGGGAAAGCACTATCAATCTTTATTGTGGGGCCTGTATGCTGTAATTGCATTCAATAGTCCACTGATTCTCTTGTCTGCACTAATGTCAGAGAGCAGAGGGGAGCCAGATGCTCTGACGGCAGCAAGCACACACACTCATTCAGGTACACACACAGGTGTGCAAACGCACAGTTCAAGCCTGCCAGGGTTGGCTGTTGGCTGGTAAGGGGGGCACCAGGATATGCACAGCAGTGGGGGGCATGTTGATAAACTGTTGACAGTATCGTTTGTGAGCAGCTGAAGAGGATTGTTTATATATATACTGTATGTCTGTACAGAATATGTGTGTGTGTGTGTGTGTGTGATGATGTCACCACTGGACCAGGACATGTATTTTTCAGATTTAAGCAGGGGGGGGGCTGAAGTGCTGGAGAAGTGCCAAACATAAGATTGGATCTCAATGAATAGTAAGGAGGCTGACGGAGGGAAAGAGGGTGGAGGAACCTGGAATGAGACAGCCATCACCAGCAAGATGGCAGCAGACAAAAACAAAACAAACAAAAATGTGTGTGTGTGTTTGTGTGTATTGTAGTCACTGCTGAAGCACACTTTTTGTAATTCTATGTATACAAAGCCTTCAGATTTAACTGGAGTAGGAAAGCTTTTTTCTTTTTTCTTCATGTCTTCGTGCAGTGTGGTGAGTGTGTGCGAGCCATTTGATTCCATATTACCCGTCTTCACCGAGGACCTGCAAGTCAGGTGGTGGCGCATATTGGAGAGCCTCGACACTGTGGGCAGCCTTGATAAGACAGACATGCCAGGCTCCAGGTAATAGATCTGGGGCTTGTTGTCATATCCACACGGAGCGCACAAAGCCTGCAACCCGAGGATCAAGCTAGATGAAAAGCTGGCCTTTGATATTGGTTATTGCAATACCACTTCTGCATTATGTTGTTGATTTCTGAACGACACACAATCTGTGTTTCGTATATGCTACATTTATGGTTCCTTCTCACAGTTTATAAGAAACGATCTCGAATGTTTTGTTTTGTTTATTTTTTTCTTTTTGTTTATCTTTTCCTTTGGTCATCCTCTCTCTCTTTGTCTCAGGCTTGAATCCCAGGTGAATTATCTGTAACAGAGGCTTACACACAAACACTCTTGGAATAAATCTGCCAGTTTTACAATTAGATTGTGACCGTGCAGTGTTATGTCCACTATTTTTTAATGTTGTCTGCTGGCTGTAGCCTCTTTGTCTGCGTGTGCATACATTTGCATGATACACACATGCACTCTGAGCCAGAGGAACATGCAGCTTGTGCACAGCGTACAGTAATACATTGCTGAATATCAAAGAAAATTACCCTTCACCTCATTGCATGGATCTTAGTGAGTTCCTTAACCAGAGGAATGGGCTTTGAACCAGGCAGATTCCCCCAGGGCTCGTATCCCGGCCCCTCCCCGGAACGCCGTGCCGGATAAGGCCTGTAATTCCCACTTTTAGGTTTCCATTAATCTGATCCTGACACAGGGGAGACGGGCTGTTTTGCATATCGCCTTCCCAAGATGGAGGGCTATTTACATGATCGCCTCCAGATTGAATATGATCAGTAGCCCTCCTCCTCCACCGTCCTCTGGAGCTGAAACGGGAAAAAAATGCAGATTTTTCTTTTTTCAGCGTGTATTTGCTGCATTATCGTGGATGAAATATTATTCACTCAGGTATATTCACCATAGCGTTTCGATGCTTCTCAAGTAAGACTTGATGGATACATGTTGCGGATATTACAGCTCCTGCACTTGGTTCCCTTGACGAAGGCCAAATTTCTTTTATGAATGTGACAGCAGAGATGGATAGATCGACCCATTTATCATCGCTCACTGATAGCACTAATGTGAAGAGAACTACCCCCCCCCCCCAACCCTTCCCAACAAATGTGAGGAACACCAGCGAACAGTGCTTCATTTGAAACCATGAAGGCAAACCCCATGTAAATGTATCTGTAATGAACGCCGCATACGGGAGGTGCATTATTCTCTTTCTGCTACATTTATTCCTGAATATCAAATGAATATGATAAATGTGGAGTGAGGGGGCGGTGGCGGGGGAAGCAAAGTAAGCCGAGGATATGAGATGAGTGATATTGTTATTACACCGCTGCCGACGAGCTGCAGAAGTTGAGACAGTTTGAAACTGTAGCATAGGGGGCTAATACACACACACACACACACAGTCCTCCTCACCTGCTCTTGTGGTCTTTGCAAACACGTTCCCTCCTTGTACGTCTTTTATTATCCACCCCTGGAAATACTTTCATTTCTTTTTTTTTTTCTTGCCTTGTTTTTATTCAGCATGTCAAGCAGAGACACAATTCTACACTCATGTGAGTCCCAGTTGTGAGCCGATGCGCTGTGAGACAACAACCAGGGACGTAGAAAAGAAGCCCAAAGAAACAGAACATCACTGAGCAAACACTGCCGGTGTTTAGTGTGATGAAAGAGAAAATCTGTGCTCACGCAGTGCTGGTGAAGCATTCGTGAAGGGGCGGACCAAATGTGCACGTCTGCTGCTTCAAAGTATTACCGATCTAACCAGGAGACTGGAACTAGAGGGTGTTTGTAGCCCAACCAGACTCATTTTTAGAAACTTCTGATTTTCATTAAAACCTTATTTCTGTTGCTTTTTCTAGTGGACCTCATGCAGAATGTGAGCTGTAACAATTCACATGTTAGTAATTTTAACTCCTGTGCAGGCTTCATGTGAAGCATCCCTCTCTCACTTTGTCTCGGTCTGTTTCGGGAGCATGGAAGGCATTCGAGCTTCCCCTAAATGCATTTCATGCTTTTAATTGACACCATTGCATGTTAATTCGAAGCATATCATGGATGTGTCACACCAGTAAGCCGCCAGTGTCCGACCTCATATAATGTCGAATTACATTCCTGCTGCTCATCGCCGTGACAATAGATAAGCTTCTCCTAGGCAACGCCAAACGGTTCAGATGTACACGTGTAACAGAGGTAGCTTCTTTTTCGTCTCCTGCTTTCCAGCCTTTCCCTCTCAGTTTTATTTTTTATTTTATTAGTTTTTTTTTGTGTGAATTACCTTATAAACTGAATTTAAATAATTAACTTTTTAACTAGTTTTGAGGGGGTCTGTTTTGAGGGGACACAAACTACATTATCCACTCTAATATGGTGGGCCTTTGAGATCATCCATATGAATCCCTATATTATTTTACTTAAACTTTCCCAACACAGAGGTTTAAATACAGACTTAGCTCGGTTTTAGATATTGAAATAGATCAAATATCTTTTTTTTTATTGTCACATAGCAAAAATATTGCTGTATACATATATGTACAGCCATGACATGGATATAAAACACACTGAAATGTCAGCTCAGTTTTGTGTTGGATATGAGCAACAGACTGAATATGTAACATGTGAACAAATGTATTGCATATTCTTTCTACTTTTTAAAGCTGTGGTTGGCTAACAGAGGAAACACTGAGTATGAAATAAGGGATCCTAAAGTTTTCAGAGGTGAAAATGACTCTGTAGCTGAAATGTGGCTGAAATGAGGGCTTATTTGTGGTTCAACACCCATAAATGTTACCCAGGAGACCCGAGCTTGCCTTGGATCTGGACCAGAACATTTTATCCCTTTAAATACATCCTTTAAAGTTTGCACTAAGAAAAAGGCAAGGAAAAATGTTTCTCTGCACTTTAACTTATAATTAATTTCTTATAATAGTAGCAACAGCAAAATGACCAAAGTCTTTAACAGTAATGGAGTAACAAACACTTTTGACATTACATACCTAAACTAAGTGGTAGAGTTGACTCAGGCAGGTTTATTGTCACAAATGATCAACAAATCTGTTATAATAACTGAAAATGCGCTCTAATAAATACTAGAGCTGACTGTTAAAGGAAAAAACATTTCGTTCCTTTTCAGAGGGCTAATGAGTGTGTCGCAGATAGCAAACAAGCAGTACCACCAGAGAGGGGCAGTGTTGTGCAGTGTCGCTCACGCACAATCAGCAAAATGTACAGAGAAGAAGAAGAAGCCGCAACGTATTCATGTTTGCGCTGACAATGAAGTCAGGAGTGAACTTTGAGCTGTGTGCTGCCCTCTAGTGGATGTTTTGCCTAACAACAGTGCCAACATTAAGCACACATGGGGAAGCATGTGGACGTACTCATATATGTAGCTAAAGGAAGCATAAATGAGGCTTTAGACTTCATGAGCACCAACTGTAATTTGTCCAGCAGAAGAGGAGGAACAAAGTTTGAATGATGTGTTTACCAAACGTAGTTGTTAAAGCTTTCTTTAGGCCTGTAGACTGTTGGTTACAACTTTAGACAAACTAAGTTTTAGCCTTTAATGCGAATTAAAGTTGAAAAACCTCTGGAAATCTTAATTAATATTTCATTTAAACAGTATTTTAATACAGCATCATTCCATAAATCCTTACATTAGATTAGTTTGTAAAATTGTGTTTCAGCTTGGAAACGACGGACATCTCAGGTGCTGCCATAGAAACAACAAAGTCATTGACAACTGTCAGAGTTATCATTCCTCATAGTTAAAGTTATAATTTTGATAACAGCATCTCATGTTAATACAAAGTCTTTAACCTGATAGAGTGCACCTCCTTTTCTCTTTCTCACTTTCCACTCATCAGCCAGTAGAAAGAATTATATACCTAAGACAGACACTTCTAACTTGTTCTTGTATCTGGCTTGATTTTTTTTTTGTTTGTTTGTTTGTTTTGGATTTATCATGGTCTCAATTCGATGTTCTGAAGCGAAACAACAAAATGACTGATGCTAAAACGAGAGTTGTGAAAATGGACTTTGCTTTGGCAACTTTTACCTTTTGTTTTTCTCACTGCTGTAGCTGGTCAAAAGAGTGATAGTACTGGCCCCAAGAATAGCTCCAAATAATTCATAGTGAGGTATGACAAGCTCAGAATAATTAGGTAGCGTCTGAGTCTATTGCTGCAGGCCTTAAGAAGAGACTGAAGAGAGCTGCTAGCCAGTAATGTAAATTAGATCAAAGGTTGGAACCTCAGTATGGACAGTAAGTCTTTAACATCAAATTTTGACTGAAATATGATCCAAATGATGAGAGACAGTAAGATATCAACTAATGCTGGATTTCTGAGGCTGATTTAAAAAGACAAACGCTCTGAAAATAATGTCTGTTTCTGACTCTATACCAAGTGATTTTTTTACTTGAATTCAGTTTACAGAAGAAACTCAAGACATGGAAATGGCAACAATCAATGCAAACTCATGCAAAACTCTGCATGTCCTTCCAGTTACCGATTACTCCTTTACATGTCAGCAACTTTACTCTTGTGTTCCTGATTATGTACATGCAGACATATGTGAGAGAAATGTCCCATCTAGAGGCCCTCTTAAGTCACGTTTCAAGTGACCTCGGACTTGATGTGAACTCGCACTCAAAAGACTTTCGGCTTGATTCAGACTGCGATTTGTATGTTTAATATGTTGTTCATGATCTTCTCTGTGTCTGATCACCTGTCTGCTGGCTGTTCCTCAGATGTGACACTGATGTAATGTTAACTCCAGCAGTTTGGGATTCACTGAATGTGTTAAGAAGAAAAATTAGACTTTTAATGAACGCATTGAGTTAAGCTGAGACCAATAAACCTTCTGACTCACCGTTTTTGTCATGATCTTGGTTTATGCTCTTGGTTTTTGGTATTTATGGTATTGTGATTAGTTCTGTTTCCTGTTTTATTTTTGTAGTTCCTTCCTTTGTGTATTCTGTTTAGCTTTCTGTTTCCTGTTCATTAGTTCACCCGTGTGTGTGTGTGTGTGTGTGTGTGTATTGATACCCCTCGGTTTCATTTATGCTTTGCCAATCCATCTGTAGTCTTCATGTATTGTAGTGTTGATGTCATGTTTTCTAGTATTTTGTTTTGTAGTTTTTATGTCAAGTTCAGGCCATGTCCTCTAGTTTAGTTTCTTTTTATTTAAACCTTGTTCCTGCACCCATCTGCCTCCTGCCTCGTAAGCCGCCACAGTCCTGACAGATTTAATGATTGTGTTTATTAGAAAATTAAGTTGCTGCTTTAGTAATATTAGCTGTATTTGTTGGACCAGTAGGGACCGGATCTGAATGAATTAAAATATGGAGGTGTTTTTTCTCTCAATTTTAAAGGTTAAATATTCCTATTTTCTGTAAAATCTTGCAAAAATGTTGCTTGAAGGTTATTTTTTCTTTGTTTTGTGTGTGTGTGTGTGTGTGTGTTTCTCTCTTTTCTCCCCCAAATTAAGACTTTCCTGATACACTCAGCGATCACCAACTCCAAACCTCTTGGGCCAGCGTTCTGCAGATTTTACACACCAGATTCAGATGAATGGGTCATGAACAGGCTTATGGAGAACTTGATAACAAGTTGTTTGAGAAATATTTCATTTCAATCAGGTATGTTGCAGCAGGGAAACATCTAAAACCTGCAGGACAGTTGGTGATCCTTGCAATAGTGTTTTGAATCTTATAATGCAGTGTCGTAAGCAGACCAGAGGGCAGGTGTTGCATAACAAATTATTTATTACAACTAAATGTGACTTGTAACTTGACTTGCAAAGAAAGGCTTGTGTACATCTCTGTATACCTATATTTACACGTCTTCACAAATCTTCCTTTCACATGACTCCAAAAGAATTCTAATAGACCTTGTATTTGCAGGGATATGCTCATTTTATTATGGGTATGTCCTTCTAGAGCTGAGGCTCTTAAGATAGACACAGGGCTCAAAGGGTTAAGCTTCTTTCCATGTCCCATTTTCAACTGCAGATAGAATTTAGACATTTAGAAAGATGGGTAATCTTCATATGTAATACAGGAAGCTTGCTTGCTTTTTTAAATGCTTCAGAAATACAGTTTTACATTCACTAAATCAGTTTTATTCCTAGAAACTTGTTGCAGTGGAATTCAATATACTGCGAATGAGAAGTCAGACTACAGGTTAAAGTAACCTTTAACTGTAATAGAGTGCAAATTTTAGAAAAAAATACAGCAAAGGAAAGAGGCAGGGATTTCTTAACAGCTTGTTTTATCTGACTCTGGCATGTTGTTGTTGTTGTGTTCGCTAATAATGAGTGTGTTGGCAAACAAAGTGGCAGTGGGTTATACAGGCTGGATGACAGAATGAGCCACAAATCATCAGGCATCACCATTTTTAAAGAATTATGTTGTACACATACCATCCACTTGATTTAAACTGGTTATTTAGGTTCTTGTTTATTTCCTAAATGTACAAAGCACCAGCGCTTGGCAAAGTCTTAACCCTAAAATATTTCAAACCTTAGAGTGCCCTCAGTTACAGGATGTCCCCATCATGTAGTGGTCTGTCAGGTTTTGGTCTACATCATAATTTAAATTATGAACACACACATATAACTGATTCCAAGCTGAGCACAGTGCTCACTTTTAGCCCTCAGGCATTGCATTTGAGCTTCATTTTCTTGATTAAATCATATTTGCATATGGAAATTGTTTGAATATGACATTAATTTGTTATATTCAAAGGAGAATTGCTTTCTTATATTAAAGCTAAATCAGACAAAGGCTGACAGGTGATGGTATTGAACTTTGCTCCGGGAGGTGGGGGGTGGTGTGTTGGGGGATGGGTGTCACAGAAACATAGTGTAAAATGCACATTTTATTGGGACAAAAAAGTATTCACCCTCTCACCTCAGTTTGGATGTGTCCAAATCATCCTCCAAGTTTTCCTCTACTGACTTCATTTCAGTAGAGACAGAGGTCATTTTCCCAGCAGGTGATTCTTTCGTCTTATGTGCAGTGTCCAGGTGTGTGTGACTGATGAAGCTTCACAAGACATTACCCTGGGATGGATCTCCTCCTGAGCCAACTTAGCTTATCAGGAACATGGACGAGAAGAAAAAAGAAAAAAAAATCAGGCTAATTAATTAAGAGCAGTATTAGAAGTAATGGGATATTATAATATAAATTGCTACATTCTGGAACCAATTTAATCCAATTACTGGAACCCCTCATGAATATAATACCTCCAAAATCACTCCGTCAGAGTCCAAAGGGAGATGTGTCTGACTACTACGACTGCAAAAAAAAAAGAAAGAATCTGCTCCCTTTTAACAGCGAACACCAACAATGATTTAAATGGTTGAAAGGAACTGTTAATTTGAATAATAAACCTAATGATGATTTTTTTCCCCTCTAATTGACATCTCGACCATTTACAACCTGAGTAGGTTTTTGTTTGAGCTCCCTTGTGTTTGATAAAGACGAATGACGGTAAAGGCTGATTGGTGCTTTTTCATTTAATGGCCCTTACCCAATTAAAAAAATGTCTTATAAGAGACAAAGGACCACAATTCCACACTACTTAAAGTGGAGGGTGATTTGGAGAAGTAGATAAATTGACATTAAGAATGCCAGTAAGTTTAAAGGCACAGAAATCATTTTATGGGGGATAAATCCACACTGCAGTCTATTGGAAAAATATCTAAGTGCTGAGATGATTCAGAGTTAGCTGGTGAGGCTGACAATGAACAGTGAAAACGTCTGGTATTCACACATTAAAGGGGGTGATTGACAGTTTGGTCTGCTCTTTGTGGTTGATGTCCACATAATCACTTCTCAGCTTTCTGCTGGAGATAAGCTCCCCTGGCTGGAAATGTGATGAAGGATGTGCAGGGAGAACCCAAGAGGAAGAAATTATACACTTTACAACAAGTTAAGGATAGAAAATAAGGCTTCTCACTGTGTTGATATAATTACTGTATGTATCTGTATGTAGAAACAGCAGCAGGGAGTGGGTGGAAGCAGCCTACAGGTCAGCAGAGGACAAACTAAGATCTTTCTAGGGGCCTGGATGGAGAACCTCTGCAGAACATCTGAAGCAGTTGCTTGAGGTTCCCACAAGCCACCACTCTGAAACATCTCTCAATCATTTCAGGGACTCCAATGCATTTTAAGTGAATGGTAGTCATTATGTTTTAGCCTGTATTTTTAAAACTATGCTCTATCCTCCTGCATTGAAATATGCACTCTAGCGGTTGCACTTCAAACTGTGAACTTTATACATACTTTTCTATGACTGGTTTGAGCTTTACTTTTATTGGTCTGTAATTTGTTGTTATATATGTATAATAATTGTCTGAGACCTGCTGAGGGACAACGCATGGAAATGCTATGCTAACTTATTTTTCTTCACTTATGTGTATTAATGTGTGGTACTGACTAAATTATCCGTGCTTGCATGTCTGTTTCTCAGTTTTTATGCACTTTCCTGGTCAGTCATTTAAACCAAAATGGAAAGAGCCCAAATGCTTTTATAGAGCATGTGCAAGGCACTAAACAGAAATTTTATCTATCTATCTATCTATCTATCTATCTATCTATCTATCTATCTATCTATCTATCTATCTATCTATCTATC
>JBAFSZ010000018.1:3698217-3717575 GCA_036919955.1 Melanotaenia pygmaea
CCATCCATCCATCCATCCATCCATCCATCCATCCATCCATCCATCCATCCATCCATCCATCCATCCATCCATCCACACACTTTCTGAGTGGGTCATGAGAACAAGCAAAGCTCTCCTGGCCTCCATCTTCCCAGACATCTTCTCCAGCTCTCTCTTGAGGTCATGAGGAGCCATTCTCCATGTTCTTTGCCCTGAGGGTTTCCTGGGAGGGATCCAGAAATGCATGACAGCAGTTACTGTTCTTAGCCCCTCCTAGAGATTCCCCAAGATTATAGCAGGAGTCTTAACCTTTTTTTAACTAACTAAAGGTCAAATATTTGCTCATCTTTTCATTCATCTAAAAGAGTTTTTAAAAATACCCCCTGTATCTGCAAAAGGAAAACTGAAAGCTAGATCCACATAACGCCACCTTTGGTGCGATTGTACTGGATGTAAATACAACCCATGAGTGCTGATGAAGTCAGAGGTAGCTTGATGCTAACTTCTCTCTCTTTTGCTCTATCCGTGTCTCTCTTCAGGAATACAGATTTTAAAGGCCATTATACTTCATCACCTCCACCATGCAGTGTCACTGGCATCGCTACTGTGTCAAGTGTTTTATTTCTGTATTAGAGCAGAAAAGATAAGTGTGTGTGTGTACATGTGAGTGAGCAAACTTATGCCTAATGCACTACCGACTATGTGTGTGTGTAAGAGAGAGTGAAAATATAGTATAGGAGAGGTTAGCTGTGAGTGTGAGTGGGCCTTGCTCTGCTCTGGACGCACTTATCTCCCCTGCTGTGTAATGGATCCTACTGGATATTTGCATCAGGTATGGAGGTGATGTCATTTGGTTTTCAGAGCTGCACTTCAGTGATAGTTGACACTTAGCAAAGTGGACACACACTGAATAACCTGCACTACTTCATTTCCTCCTGTTCAAACTTTTATCCACAGCTGGACTGGAACTGGTATAACTACAAAATCTTGCTAATTGGAGTTTGAAGAACTTTTTTTTCCAATAGAGGGCAAAGCTAAAATGTCTGTAATTTTTACCAAACTGTCAAAGCAAATACTTACCAGCTCAATTAAAAACCTTAATTCTGGCCCTTCTTGTTTTGACCTTGCGATGGACTGGTGTCCTGTCCATTTGCTGGGATCGGCTCCAGCTTCCCTGTGACCCTGAACTGGATTTATAGAGTAATACATGATGAATAGATGTATGCACTTCCTGATACTTCTCAGGGTGCTGAATCATTTCCCTTGTTCCAATTGAGACTGTTGTGGATATCTGGGCAACATCAGGGACTTTTGACAGACAGCATGATTTCACTAGATTAAAAAAAAGAAAATAAAGTTCAACTGAAACTCCTCCATCCATCACATGCTAGTGCATGTGATGTAGGCTTAAATCCTTGGTGGAGCCGTTTGTGCTACTGTTTAATGCTCTTCATTCTTTCTGTCTGTTCCACCTCTTGCTCAATAATAGGCAAAAAAAAAAAAAAAAAAAAAAGAATAAACTGTTGCATCTAGCTGGATGTCAGATACCCCTCAGTCAGGACATTTAACTACAAAGGATGTTGGTTGTTCCCAGTCAGCTGTGTTTAACCCTTTATAACCCAGTTCATTGCCAGTGACCCAAAATGACACTTTTCATCCAGTTCCTAGTACTTTAAAGAGTTAAAATGTGGAGCAAGTACAAAAAAATTGGAAGCTTGTTAAACCAAAATACGGTTTCAGAACAGAAAACTCCGATCAATTAAAATGCACAACTAAAGAAGTGAAGAACAAACGGACATAAACATGAGTTGATGGTTCAAACTACAAGAACTCAACTGAGTTCTTGTAGTTCTGAAGAGAAGCAGGCATACACTGCAGATGATATCTATGACATTTAGTGATAAATTACAATTAGCAATTGGTTTGGATGATAAATCAGACAAATAAAGATGATTGCTTGAAAAAAAATGTTTTGATGTGAGGTAAAAGACTGGGGGGGAGTCATTACCACAGTTAATGTCAAGGAGCACATTGAGGTTTATGGACACTTTTATCAGTCTGAGGGAAATCTCTGGTTAAAAGTAGGGAAAAAAGTAGTCCATGACAAGGTTCCAACCTGAAAAGCTGATCTGACACCTGCTATATATGAAAGTTGGAATCTGACAGATGAAAAATATTATTATTATTATAAGTCTAAGCCTCAAAGAATCAGTGGTGGAGCTAGTCTTTCATTCATGCTAGACTTTTATATATGGGGTGGCCAGAGGCTGGACAAGACTTTATCAGGGGGCCATGTACTAAGAAAGGATATTATTTATTCTTCACTCTAACACACACAATGACATACAATACAATGCTTACTGTAGTTACATTAGAGAGTCACGATAAACAAAACATCAGTAAGTGGTAATATTTGCAACAATTAAAAAAAAAAAAGTAGAAAGTTGTTGGTTTTGGGGAGCAGTATATGGTAGAATGGGGATCAATGGATTCTCCCCATAGCAGTTCTGGCTTACTATCTGGTGATGGCAGTAGACTGGATCCTTGTGTCTGACAACAATGACATGGCTAGCTCCAAGTTGGAAGCTGTTGGGGCTGCTAACACAGGAGCTGAGGTCTGTCCTGTTATGGTCTATAAAAAAAAGGCAGAAATCTCCCCTTCTCTTCCTTCTTATATCTTCCTAAACAACATCAGACTGATTACAGGATGTATTTCTTCACGTTTATACTATAGCTTTTGAATCAATTAGCAGCCTCGGCAGGCTCCTTTTTAAATTAAACTGGACCGTGTAGCGCTAGCTTAGTCATCGCTAAGCTAGTTAGATGTTGAGGTACTTGTTGAGCATTCTTTGAAGTTTATTTTCAGTTCCAGTGTGAAAATCTTGATTAACTGAGTTGATGTGTAGTCCCTTAATACACTTAAATACACTTACTGAAAACTAAATATGACATAATGCCCAGACTTTATCTTAAACCTATATAACTAGATTAGAACTGCTATGTGGCTTAATGCTAACATGTTAACAGGGGCAAAATCTCTTCTAGAAATGTGCAGCCAATGTTAATTGTTTTAAAGGATAATTTTTTGGAAACCACTTTAAAATTTACTTCAAACTTGGGTAGTGATACTGGTGAGCCATGCCGTCGCTTGGTGGCACCTGGGGTGTCCAATCAGGCTTCAGAGCTGGCCATTTCCACTCTGGCCATAGCTTTGGATCACTGCTTGGATCTAGGAATTTCTTTAAATGATAAAGGTGGCGTTTACAGAAGTAATTTTTGTCCCTTCAAATCTTTTATTATTCAGAAGTAGACAACGCTTCAATAAATAAATAATTCATTGATTAGCATGTGGGATTACTATGGGCTTGTCCAAATTTTACAAAACACCAGAACACGACATCTTCTAGTTGCAGCTAAAGATGAACACTGCATCAGCATCTTCAAGTATGTGTATTCCTAACTTGGTCATATTGAAGTAAGAGGAGTTAATAATTTCCCCTCCATCTGAGTCTTCCGCATTCATTTGTTGGAGCACAGCCAGGTGAGTGACCGTATGGCTTGGTGGAGGTCTGTGCTCTTTGAGGTTTTGAGCATCAGTACTACAATTAATAATTAATTTTCATCAGTGATTTGCATTTGCAGACCTGACTTTCTTTCTGTGACTGAAATGCCATTAAAATGACAGAGATAATGTTAACACCACTGATCTTAAATTATTGAGTTAAACAAAGCAGAACTTTTTCATTTTATTCTGAAGTTAAAGAGCCATGATTTTACTCACGGTCAAAAGACCTGCATCTCAATCATTTGACACCATGAGGAAATGTTTGCTTCTTATGTTAATATATTCTCTTAAGCATCCATTAAATCATGCGAAGCCTTAAAACTTTGCAGCAGTTTACAATGTAAGATGCATAGAGGTCAATGTTTTAGCCTTTTTCTCTCTTTGAGGAGCAGAATGAGCCAAAGCCGGTCTTACATTCATATCTATGTTTCTGTCAGTGTCAGTGTTCAAATATCAGCAAGGTGGAGAAACTTACATGAACATGTTAAATAGTTTGGACTGTACAAAGGTCACATTCAGTCACTTCAATGATGCTAAGAGTACTTGGAGGTCTCTTGCACAATCTACTCTTAGGGATGCTCAGCTTCCTCTCAGGGCTTTCAGCAACCCTCCCCTCTCTAATAGCCGTTGTCTGAATTCCATAGTCGAGTATTTTTCAGGTTAAATTTGGGGTGGCGATGCTGGGCGGCGATATTAATCTCACCAGCGACATTCCAGTGGTGGTAATGAAGGATGCCCAGTATTATTTGCATCCTCGCATGTCGAGTGTTTTGTCAAAAGTAGGCAAGTTTTGCTTGCCTGGTAGATTTGTGTTTTCCCCCGGGAGCTGTGGCCCAGTAAGAGACAGCAGTTGCTCGACATAATTAGACCGGGAAGGTCCTTGTAAACTCATTAATATCTCACCCAGGCTGAAATGGCTGGCTTACCAGTGCATCCTTGGCAAAAAATATGGAGAGATTTTGTGGAGAAAAGGAGATATAAAGTACAAGATAAATGAAGTTCAGGTGCTGGTCGCAAGGGGATGTGATGTCTTTGCTTGCTGTAGAGATGGTATGTAAGACAGTTTAAGTGATTATGGCTTGAAAGAAGAACAGTCTCAGTGGTTGTATATATTTCTGTTATTCTGCTCTTTGACCATCCTCAGTTCTGCCTAAAGTCACTACTGGTTAAAGTTTTTTTTTTTTTTTTTTTATTGTAAATCTTTATTTTTTAAATGACTGGCAGTCTGATGTAGTAGATTAATACTGGCTAATTAACTTAGAAAGTATTTTTGTGAAGTTTTATATGCATTTTATGTCCCAGTCCTTATTCTGTTAAATTGTGCAAACATAGGGAACTAATAATTTAATACTTTATGTTTTCATCAGTCACAGACACACAGAAAAGTATTGAAACCTTATTCCCCCAAGTTTGCAAAATAAAGCTGTAAATCCATCAGCGAGCTCCATCTCTTTTTCCTTTTCTCGCAGGTTTGATGTCCTTCAGCGATAAAGCACCTGATACGGCCATTGCCCTTTTCAGACGTGCAGAGAACATTGATTTCAGTCCCTGTTGTGTGTTTAAACTACTTTAGGTGTCGTGTACAGAAGGACGTTTAGATTCGCAGCAGTTAAATGAGGCTCTGCAACTTATTTTTTTGAGAAATGTTCAAAGAAGTCATCCTTCCGCTAAAATCTGTAGCATTAACTTATTCACTGAGCACTAGTAAATAAAGTTACTAATGCATGTGAAAGCAAAATCTATCTTACCAGGACTTCACAATGTTGGTATCAATATCGATCGATACTAATGCAGTAACACTGATGTTTTAGTGTCAGTTCCTCTCCTTTATGCAGTATGTGCTGCTTCATTTTTATCAAACAAGCAATCTGGCTGTCTGTGTTTGTCTAAAGTGCCTCTTCATCACAGTGTGGAGCAGTCACACGTTGCCCCTCCTCCCCCTTAATGTGTTTTGCCATGACTCAGCTCTGCAGGTAAATGACGGAGCAAACAGGCACCGGCCAGCAGCACATACACCTCCAACTGGTAAGAAGTGTGGGTCAGAATGTCATATGGAATGACTTAGTGGCTGATTATGTCAGACAGGTCATCCTGCACCCATTCTCCAAGTGTAACGTTTGTAAATTGTCAAACTCTTCACAAATAACAAGAATAAAGTGCTTTTTGGTGGATTTGCTTTACTGTTGTCACAAGGCACCTACAAGCCGAGATAATGTTCAAATTCCACCAGGTGGTCTGTTGCTGTATGTCACCTGTTCTCTCTCTGACCTGCTTTTCCTGTCTAATAAAGGCCACAGAGCCTAAAATACTTTTCCAGTGTAGACCATGAAAGTGATTGTAAGCCATTTGTACTTTATGCAACATTGTGGTGGAAGACAACCCGAAGTCTTCAACTCACAAACCCTTTTCTACCTCAAAACGCCACCAGAAAACATCTGAACTGCACCAATAAATGAGGAAAATCACCACTGACTCTATGTCATCCAGATGCTGTAAATGCTGAAAGAACCAGAATATTTATAGGTTATGTGTAAAAAGTTCTCACTACTCTTATATTATAATCAAAATCAGAAAACTTTATTAATCCCTAGTAAAATTTATCCCTGGAAATTCCAATTGTTGTAGCAGCAATAACAGAAAAACAAGAACTGAAAAGATATAAATGAATGTAGGAAATTTAGCTGGTCATGCAATCAGAATTTATTCATCTTAAACAATTTATTGAAACAAAACCTACACTGGTGGGTATAGCACATCATAAAATGCCACTGTGTCCATATTTTATGATGTGTTAGGTGTTGTCTTGATCTGACTGGTCTGGTGGACCAGTGTGATGAAGAAGACGCTTTTTAAAGCAAAGTGTCGTTGAACCAGAACATTTGTCTAGACATAGTCCAGACATTTGTTTTGGATTTTTTTGTGGTTAATATTTTTTTAAAGTACCATCATGTTAATCAATAAATTCTTAAAGGGGCAAAAAGTGAAATTGTTTCACTGCAAGGTTTGCTGTTGTGCCTTGCCTGTAGACCAAAACAATGGATGGATGGATGTACAAAGTGCAAACAGACGGAGCAAAACAATGCCACCATTTTGTGTCGAAGTAACTTATTATGTTTATGGTGCTACTTGCTGTCCAGGAGAAGAGTTAGCTCCAAGTAAAACTGTAGCCTCTGTAGCTCTTGCAGTGCTCTTCATCTTGGAAACATAACGTTAATCCGGGTTATGTTCCTTTCTTTATCTGAAAACAACTGTAGCATTAGCGGTAATGTCAGATGCTGGTTGTCGGCAGGTGAATCTTTCGTCCCTTTCTCAGCCATTTGGCTTTGAAAATACGTGCTGCCATTGCTTGCTTTTGCTGAAGCATTTTATAGGGAGTGAGGGCCGAGAACTCCGAGAGGAGAGAGGAGGCGACTAGTCACATGAACGCAGGGCTGGACCGGCTGGTAAACACGGGGCTGGAGATCAACATAGAGAAACGTGTGTGATGTCATGCTATACTCCAGAAGAAATTACACCTCTAGTTCTTCAGATAGCATTTGTAATTCCTTAAATCTAGAAATGATGATTTTCCGGTTAAAGCTTAAACAGTTAAGTATGTACAGTGAAAAATTAGGTTACCTATAAAGGCTATAGTGCATTTCAGATACATTCATGTCAGGACTCTATTGTAAGTGTAATGAGTCAGGATATGTTCAAAATCTGACATACAGTATATTCTAGGAAGTGAGATTGAGGTTCTGTGTGGGAATATAATCCATTCAAATAAATGCTAACACAATGGCTATACAAAAAGACCAGAGCATTAAGATCCAGATGCAGACATAGTTTGCTAAGAGCATGAGTCACTCCCATGCAGTGGGGAGTGAGGGAACTTCCAGATTTCCTTTACCTCATAGATCAGTGTCCACACTCTCTAAAGGATAAGAGATGGATCTGTTGTTAAGATTGGGCTGTTCCAGGTCTGCAAAAGGGTTATGTGCACCCACCAAATGGTCACATTTCACCACTGTCAGTCTACCACTGCTCTGCATGCACTGTTTGAAGGAACTGATCTTAAATGAAACCTCTGAAAGGGCAGGGTCATCCAAGAATGCTCTGCCATCCCAGAAATCTCTTGAGTGACTGTCCTCTCAACTCAACGTACATAATCAGGCAGATTAAAACCACTGAATGCACCAGAGGCCAGTTGACTCTCCATCTCACACACAACTATCAACCAGCTTTTTCTCACTCACTTTTTTAAATTAATAGCAATTGTTTTGCTAAGCTGAGGATGTCCTGGAGGCTGCCTCCCAGGGTTATGTGTGTGTATTTGTGAATGGGCTGCACATTAGAGCCAGCAAAGAGAGGGTTTCAGTGGATTACAACAGTCCCAAAGTGCTGTGCCCTTTTATTAACCTTGCCTTTTAGTTGTTTCATTTAATGCAAAACAAATTTCTAATCTGCAGTCAGCTAAACAGTTCTGCAACTCATTCTGCTGCTGTGAGTGTGCATGTGGGTATGCTACTGTTACTCTTATTGCCTAAGGTTCCCTCTGCCTAGCCCCCTAATTACTCCTCGAACCAGGCGGCCAGGCTCCTCATATATGCTATCATCATTTTAAATTTATTTTGATTGATTTGTGTCAGCTTTAACTATGCTTTGGGCCAAGGTCGATAAATAAAGATCAATACTTTAATGTTTTCCTCTGAACCTTTATTAAAAAATAGATTGGCTATAAAGAGGGCTGAATTACATGGAGGAGTGCCTACTTCCAATGCATGTCAACTGGAATCTAATTGAACAACATTGAACCGGTGGAGATTAGTCCAGGGAATGTGAGCTGTTGGAGGCATAGAGTGTTACATCTGGAGAGAAAAGCTGGAGTGAGGAACTGATGCTACAAGGTAAGAGAGATTGAAAAAAAGAAAAGTTGGAGAGTTGTTCGGTCCAGCTAAGAACTGGAGAAGTCGTTTCAAGCTGTTCTTGAATTTAATTAAGACTCTTTGGGATGTTTGCAGTGCTCAGAAGTCCTTTATTTTTGATAAATGGTAAGAGATTAGGGATGACTGGTATTAGAAATACAGATTAGTGATGTCCAATACCGCTGATTTTCTTTTCGATCTGAAGTAACATTCAAGCTAGTATCAGCGATATTGATCCGATATCGATACTGTGTACACAAATGTTTGTGTTGGAAAACCACTTTCAAAGCAGCCTACCCTGAGGGGAAAGGAAATGATTTTCATAGAATTCTTTGTGACTCGAAGGAAATTTACAAGTAAAATACAAAAATAAATGAATGCCACAAAAGCTGCATAGTTTGTCAACACCTGCATATTTAAAGTTTAAGTTATTATCACTCTAAACATATAAGAATGATTGATTCTATCTATCTTTCAGTCAGTCAGTCAGTCAGTCAGTCAGTCAGTCAGTCAGTCAGTCATTTTCTTTCCCAACCCTACAATAGCTGTTTTATGGTATAATTAATGACACCCAGCCTCTGCAGCCACTGAGGTCTTATCCACTGAGTCTAGGCCTGTTGAATTGATGTGAGCTCATATCAGGAACACATATGACTCCAAGTTGAACTCATATAGATATTTATTGTAGCATTTACTTATTTCATAACCATATTTAATAGTGTGCATAAACCAAAACATAACCTAAACCTAGCAGACAGATAAAAAAAAATCTAATTTTACTCAAATTTAGCATCACACAGCTCAACATTTTCTTCCTCTATCCATCAGTAGGGCACTGAAAAAAATAAACCCATGCAGATGTAAATGCATCATAATTAAATCTGTAATTAAAGCCAGAATTTTTATCTTTACATTATTATATCTTGTTTTAAGATTAAAAAGCTTTGTTCAAAATAGACAAAATCTAGTTTTTTCTCTAACAAGATGTATCTTCATAATCCCAGAGAGTCTTTATATGTTCACTCACACAACAAACAATTAACTTGTTGATGTTATTCTGTTTTAATTTGACCGTGAAGTGGGAGGAGTTACAAGTTCCAGAGTCTTCTTTAAGCAGGCGACAGACGGCACAGCTGCAAAGGCTCATGGGTAGGCATGTTTTAACAGGAATAGCTCTTTAATTATTCTTAGGAGTTAAATTTAAGTGATGTTATCAAATTACTTTTATCTTGAGCAATAATAAATGACTGCTCATTGCACTATGTCTTCTATGAAATGCCATGTCTCTGTGGGTGGAGTGGTCAGTTTGTAACCTGAGAGTTGCTGGTTAGATCCTGGCCTGGAGAGCTCATGTAGAGGTGTCCATGAGCAAGACACAGAACGCCAAATTGCCCCTGATGGGATGTGATTAATGCCTTGCATTGCAGTTTCTGCCATCAGTGTGTGAGTGAATGGGTGAATGTCATATACCTTTGGTAATGTTTCAGGATACAGTAAAGTACTATATAAATGCAGACCATTTACCATAGAAAATATACAGTTGATAATTAGAGAATGTGGGTAAATTTAACAAGTTGATCCCACTTAAAGAAAGTAATATGGAAATTAAGAAAATTAAGTAGCTTTCAGTTAAAAATAAATCATTCAAGCTCTTAAAATTAAGTAGATAACACACTTAAATAATAACTAGAGAATTGTTAAAACTAAGTTGACTTTACTTGAAAATGTTGATACAACAAGCAGCTTGTTTGACCTATAATTTGATGCAAAAAGTAGATCATGCAGGAAATTTATATCAGTGTGATTAGTATCTCCCTGCAGCATCAAAGACTCAACGAATGACCTTGCCCTTGCAGCACCTGTCCCTCTCCTCTCCTTCTCTTCCTCATCACAATTTCATCATTTACTCTGTTATGATTACCTCACAGATACTTTTGAGGGGTTTGTTGCTTTGTTCCCATGCACATCATACAGTGTCATTGCTGTTCATCTCCCTACGTGACTGCTATGAACTGCATTAGTACTAAGGGACCAACACGCTGCTGTCCCGTGCCTGATTTCACATAGGACTAGGGCAGGTCGAAGAAAAAGTAGTTCTTACCATCTGGGTAAGATCCTGATATTACAGATACTTTCCACTGTATTCCAGACTATAATAAACAACATAATTATCCAAAATTAATAAAATATTGATATTTGAACATGAAAATCAATTCTAAAAGATAAAAAAGCTGATATCGGAGGTATTTCACATATTTCACTATTGATATAGAACAAAAAAACAACTTACTGTAAAACAGATAAGGATAACGGTTCCAATTTAATATGAACAGTCAACTTGCATATATTTGTAAAATAGAAATAATGTGATGGGAGTGAGCAAAACTGCACTGACCTGCCAACTCAGGCACAACCAGCTTATTTCAGTCATGACCAAAGCAGACCACTAGCAGCAAAAGCCCCTTTTCAAATACAGGAACTTATATTCCTTTGATTTAAAAAAAAATCCATCAACATTACCTTGATAAAAACCTTTTCCTCACCCCCAAACAGACATGTCGGCAGCTTTATTTCCAAAAAATAAAATCAAGTTAAAATGCTACCAGTTTAATTACGAAAGCACACCAAACCACAACATAAAACAAAATATCTAGGCCTCCATTAAAAAACTAAATGAATTTGTCCACTAAAAAGGTAAAATGATTAAAAAAAAGGAGACTGGCAACAATAAAAATTACCAATATTATAACACAGCAGTGGCCAATCCTTTTGCTGAGCAGATTTCCATTCAGTAAGGTAAGACCAATATAAAACCCTTCTCCCTTAAGTGCTCGCTACGAAATCTGTAACCCAGTTCTGGCTGACCTCCCTTGGCTTGTGTTAGGTCTGTACACCCAAACTCCTTGTCGGTGCCTTAAATACTCCAAGGTGTAGCAAATAATTAACTAATCATGGGCTTGGTGCTGCTAGTAGGGGTGCATTCAGGATACTGCACATCATACATGCATAATCATGACATATCTTAATTCAAATCTGTAGTATTTTCAAGTTTTGTATGCACTTAAAAACAAAAATATGTGACCAAACTAAACTTTCAAGCTCAGTTAAGTAATGCTTCTCCTGCCACTAAAATGCGTTTGTCAGAAAGAGCAGAGAAAAGAAAAAGAGACTTTAAGTCAACTTTCAGGGCACCCTGGTGATATCAAAGGCAGTTTGATAAAGTTTTCATGAGAACGCAGTGAAGTTCTGAGGAAAATGTTTCATAATGGCACCATTAGGAGGATGCAACACAGAAGGCTGAACTCAGATAGAGGCTCAGGTAGCTTTATTGATCTTTTATTAGTATTTCAGAATGTGAGACTTTTTCACACTAAGACTTATAAAAATGTAAAGAGGGAAATTTGAATAATGGGTTTAGTAGCTCAGAGTGTGGAAAATAACTTACATTTATTCAACGACAAGCTCTGTTCAGTTTTAATAAGAAAAGGAAGAGCTGCAGCTGTTCAAGAAATCTGAGAGGAATTAGAAATGAGTGTGATCTGATGAAAAAAACTACTGTTTCTCACTTCAGATTAATAAATGAACCTACCACTGTACTTCACCGTTTCCTTCTGCAACCAAATCTTCCTTTTATTGCTGTTCTTCTACATAAAGGAACACTGACTCTGAACCTCTTGAGGCAATGTTCTAGAACAGGGCTACTCAATTCGGTCCTACGACCTACGAATCCAGCAGGTTTTCCATTTATCTCTGCAACAACACACAGCTTCTCCCACCCTATGGAGGAAACTCCTTTTGGATGCCTTTATTCTCAATGGCATTCTACTAGTCACTACCCACAGCTCGTGAACAAAGGTGAGGGTAGGGATGTAGATCAACTGGTAGCTCAGCGCCTTCTGTAGGCACAGATTAGCTGCCATGTTTCCATCCGTCTGCCCCAGAGCAGCTGTGGCTACACATGTAGCTTACCATCACCAGGTATGAGTGAGGAGTGGATGAATAATGGATACAATGTAAAGTGTTTTGGGTGCCTTGAAAAGCGCTACATAAATCTAATCCATCATCGTTATTAATTCCTTCACTTGGGGCAGGCCCTCTTTTTCGACCCGGAGAGAACACTTCACCCCTTTCCAGCTGAGGACCATGATCTTGGACACTCGGTTGTACACTGAAAGCAACAGAACCACAGTATCAGCAAAAGCTGAGACCCAATCCTGAAGCCACCAAACTGGATCCCCTCAACACCATCGGCTGAACCTAGAAATACTGTCCATAAAAGTTATGATCACAATTGCTGACAAAGGCCTTCTTCAAGTCCACAAAGTACATGTAGACTGGTTGTGCAAACTCTCGTGCCCCTTCCAAGATTCTGAAGAGGGTGTAGAGCTGGTCTACTGTTCCATGACTGGGATGAAAACCACTCTGATCCTCCTCAATCCAAGGTTTAACTATCCAATGGACCCTCCTCTATAGGACCCGGAATAGACCTACCTGGAAGACTGAGGAGTGTGATCCCCTGTAGTTGGACCACACCCTCCAGTCCCCCTTTTTAAAGAGGAGGACCACCACCCCAGTCTGCCGGTCCAAGGCAACCGTCCATACAATGCTGCAGAGGCGTTTCAGCCAAGACAGTCCTACATCATCCAGAGCCTTAAAGGACTCTGAGCGGATCTGGTCCACCCCCAGGGTCGACTGAGGAGCTTTTTTTAACTTGTCCAGCATTGTAGCAAACATAATAGAGACCTTCCAGGGTAACCCCTCATTGAAATCTCTATGACCCCGGGGCGTCTAATTTTCATTGTTTGAGTAATTTTGTTTTGGCCTTTTTATACCAAATGAGCAGAATGTAATGTTTAGTATCCTTTTTTCAGCATATCTTCACCTCTGTGATCTGACAATTATTTCACTTTAAAATATTTTATCAATATATCAGACACAAAAATACATAAAAGTAATCTAATCTGAATTTAAAACAAGGATTATTTATGACAGTAGATACCCACAAACACCACTCTCCCATTTTTGTGCAAATGATCCAACAATGCCGTTAACAGACCCCTGAAGGAGAATGTCTTTGCCCTCTCTTTACACAAACAGTTTAATGAGTCAAAGAACAATTTTTTGTAAACTATCTGGTTACTAAAAACCATGTTAAGGTTGACCATGAGGTCCGTACACCTTTATCACTGTTATTCGGTATTAATGACATCTTTACAACAAAACTAGGTCAGCTAGATCTACTGTTGCTTCACTAGAAAGTTCAGATCTGAAACTCTCTTGGTGTGAAGGAAACGCGTTTGTATATGAAGCCGAAGGTGTTCGTCCTCCTCAGTGTTAGCTGTCTGACATTTTTAATGTGTCTATTTAATCTCTGTCTGGTGTGAAGAGTTAGTGCAGCTCCAGAGCTATGCTTTGTGCTGGTCATGTGACTGCATGGTTACGTCTGATTTGTAAAACAGAGTTATGTGATAATTGTTACTACATCTGATTGGATGAAACTGACAACATCTCTGACAAAAATAAGGTAGAAGTTAGTTGCTGGGCTGCATTTGAGGAGATCAGGATTTCAGGACTCTGTGTTTATAATGTCCTCCCAGCAGACGGGCATGGCTGGAAAGTGTGTATGTTGTATTCAAACTGCGCAGAGTTTATTGGATTGATTTTGATACTTCTTGTACATTAAAGAGATTCTGGCAACATAATGACAAGGTCAGTGTCAGTAAACTAGAAATAAATCTCATAAATAAAAAATAAATAGAAAAGAAAAAAACTGAAACAAGCACAAGTTAAAACAAAGCTGCAAAAAGCCACATTATGGAGTCAGGTTAAGTCTGCGGGCCGGGCAGGAACCATGGTGAAGTAGGATGGGATTAAAATGCCATTGTTATTTGTTTCACTGTTATTGTTAGACAAAAAGGGAGAACAGGCTGTCCTGTAGAGCATCAACTGGCTTTTCAATCCAAACTGCGATTAACCTTTTGTACAGAACACAGATTATGTCCTAAATGTGGTCTGCTTAGAGACACTCTTACACTCACTAATGCTACTGTGGAGCTCAGTGTTACCTGTGGCAGCCGATTACCATGGATACAGTAGTTAGGTAACACTTAATATAGAAAAAAAAAAGATTTTCTCTCTTTCTTGTGTTGGTAATATTAGAAAAAAATATTAGAGCCTGCTTATAACATTGAGATAAACAATAGTTAAAGAGTTTAAAATCTGTCTGTGTGGATCAGTATCATCTTCCACGTGTTTAGGGATTATTCCATAATTATTTTATCTTTTCTTTTCTGACGGCTTTCCTCTAAAGCCCAGTTTTGTTGGGAATAATGTTAAGTCATAGAACCAAGTTCTTGTGTCAGCATATTTTGACCCAAACTAGAAATTTCCTCATAATAACTGCCAATACCAAATTATAAACCACAGCTCTGTTAACGTTAGCGTGAACAGTGATACACATTTTTACAATATTTCCCTTAAAACCAAAGCGCTAATCTTAAATCAAAGAGCTTTTCTGTTCTATTCTATTCTATTCTATTCTATTCTATTCTATTCTATTCTATTCTATTCTATTCTACAGACATGTACCTTATATTTATTAAAAAATGGTATTTATAAAATGTTAACACATTTCTATAATATAAATAATCATTAAAAATATAGCTGCATCATTTCCTTTTTCACTGAGGAAACTTGTTAATTACGATGTATGGCTAATAATAAATCTGTTTGTTTGTTCTGCAGTAAGTAGCAGTGTGTTGGATGACTCACTCACTGATGTCCACTGAAGTGGCTAATTTACCAACATACCATCCTCATCCATGCTTACTAGAAAACAACCTTTTATTTGGGCGTCTACTGTTGTGGACATTTTGCCTAAAAGGGTTAAGAAGATCTAAATAGCATCTGTCACATTAAAGAAATGTTTGATCAATGAAATGATGACCTAAATATTTATCACAAATCACTAAAATATAAATATTTTAGTTATTTGTAGAAAATAAGTATCTGATGTTGGAGGTATCCATAATTGGGTACTGATCTGGAAACCACTAGTTTAGAGAATATTTGCTTCTGTCAAGTGTCAGAATGGGTCAAATTGGACACAAACAGTTTGTAAGGGTTAAAAATTACAGAGGCAATCAGTTAATGCAATATTTTCCGCAATGTTTGCCAAAAACTTTATAATTTATCAGTTTAAATTACGTTAAATTTAACTTAAGAAGTTAAGTTAAATTATTCCTTGTCTTATTAAACAATCTCATAAAACTGGAAATCAGTGTGCTTATTGAAATGTATAAATTTATTTATTTATGTACTAAGTCAAACGCATGCATGAGTTTGCAAAAAACAAAAAGTCAAACATTTACGGTAATTTGAAACCTTTTAACAGTGACCCCCCACTGGGAAGAAATTATCTGCTGCTGAAAGCCGCCCAGTCAAACTACGCAGACATCTTTAGGAATCATCAATTTATGAGAAATGTTCAGAAAATGGCCTGACATTTCAAAGTTTATCTTGTTTATTCCTGATTTCCGATTTAGACAACAGTGTCCTTTTAACTAAAAGCAAATTTATTTGCTTTTCGACTCTTAACTCAGAATTTTGACAAGCAGAAAAATAGGAAAAAAATATATAATAATATTAAAACAACAGAATAACAAAGTCATGTACTTCATAAGTTAAGATTTTACAATATTGTCACTTTCATACGAATCCCGGGCATTTTTTTAGCCACTGTTAAGCTCATAATCGTTTTTTTGTTGTTCATATTTCATGCCTTTGCATAAGGTCGGGGTCAGTTTTGGCCTGTTTTAGATGAGATAGAAAAATGTAAACACTATAACAGTGTACAACCTTAATTAAAGAAAATGTGGGAAATAGAAATAAATGAACACAGCTGACAACTCATATATTTAACTGTAAACAACTCAGTAACGTGACTGGGTATAAAAAGGACATTTCAGAGAGGCAGAGCCAGAGGTTTTACAGCAACATCTGTTCCCATCCAGACAACGTCTCTTTCAGGGAAGACCTTGAAGATTTCAGCAAGACGATGCTGAACCAGCTAGAATCCTGCATCAGACCAGAATGGGACAACATTTTCATTCTGGTCTGATGTTTGTCCCGTTCACATCTGATAAGTTGCTTATGTTCTATTCTAAATAAATGATTGCATTCTGTTTTATCTTTCATTCCTACATGGCATCCCAAGGTTTTTGGAATTGAGGTTGTATTAAAGTCTAATTAACTCTTTATTTGTCTTTGTGCTTTGTCTCAGGCTGAAGAAAACCGATGTGCTGCCTTTCAGTTCTGTGCTGCTTCCTGTTTCTGATATGCTTCAAGGTGGTCATGTGGTTGGAGAAAGGCAAAACAGCTACATCCCATCTATCACTTAAAGAATTCACTGGTCAATTGTGCTGAAAGGTGTAATCCTGTTTGGGAGAAGATGTGGAGGGGAGACCTTGAGTTTTGCCCATCTGCAGTTGGCACACACACACACACACACACACTCATAAATAGACACAGTGGACAGTGATGGTGGTAAGCTGGTGAGAGTGTCAGAGGGTATGTGTGGCCAGCTATAGTGCATTTTGTTGTAATGGTGTCTTAGTTGTCTTGTCAGAAATCAATGGGAAACAGGAGTCTCTGCAAGCACATGGAGGTCATGGCTTCGTCTGCCTAAATATTTAATTCTGGGAGCACGTCAGAAGCTTTTAAAGATCATCGCACTGCCCTCTTTTTCTGTTGGAATGAGGGGATGCAAACACAAGTACACATACTTTCTTTTTGAGGGGTTTGTTCTAAATGCGCTGCTCATGCTTGTGGAACCACAAACCGAGAAAGCACAATGACATGTTAAAAAAAAGAAATAAAGAAAGAAATCCACACAAACAGACACGCATGAACACACATGTTCATGCTTGGACAGCACTGCCTGTCCATCATGACTCGGGTCAGACCTAGGTTAAAATCAATTCTAATCAATTATTAAGAGCTTGGGTATCTCAGCAAAGCTAAAATAAGTTAGCCTGTGGATGAGGTAGAGTCCGCTCCTTCTATAACTGCTTTCCCTTAAATAACAAGCACACCTCTCAAAAATCTGAACACAAATTTAAGATGGCAAAACCCCCACAAAAACATCTATATATCTCATCTGGTCATATGGGAAAGATCTAGTCCTGCATTGTTTTTACTTTTTCATCTGGATGAGAGGCTATTAAAAAGAAATAAATCATTCAAACAGAGGCAGGAGAAGAAGATGGGAGGAACAAGGGATCAAGAAAAACCTTAACAAACAGACATATGATGGAGAAACACCAAAAGGCTTAAATTTCAGAAGTGGAATTCTACAGCTGGATTTTATTGTCTTGCTCAAAAGACACATCTGCAGGGCAGTTGCTTGGTCTGAACATCACAAACAGCCATGAACTCTTGCTGTTGGCTAAATGATGATTTTAAAGCTCTAAAGCAACTTTTGGCATTACTGATTCACTGCTTGAACTTTCAACAAAGTGAGAGATATTTAAAGGTTGAATAAAATTTTCATCAGTCAAGGTCAAACTGCAGAGCTCAGTACTTGAATGGCTCCATCTATACTTTAACACATTGTTCTTTAGCTTGGAGTAGGTGGGGCTGGAGACCCTGTTGCCACTGGACAGGCTGTACTTGTGAAGGCACAAGGAGAACATGCAAACTTCACACAGAAAGGCTGCAGCAGATAATTAACAAATAACAAGGAATTTGAGATATTCATTTCTGTGTGATGTGGTATTGTTCATTTTCTATTCAGTTTACCATTTGCATAGCACCAATTCACCACAATGTCATCTTAAGTCACTGTTAGAGATACAGTCAAATTAGAATAGAATAGAATAGAAATACTTTATTAATCCCTTTGGAGAGTGCTCAGGGAAATTTGGGTATTCACTGTAGTTCAGTTGAAGCAAATCCATTCTATAATCCACATTAAGCAAGATTTTTTTCATTTTTTTTAAAGTTTCATAGACAAGAAAAATAAAGATTTGGATGGAAGTAACAATCCTTCGCCTACAGAAGGCCTGCTTTAACACAGACCCCCAGCTGATCACCATGAGTTGATGAACCATAGTCCTGTTCACATATTGGTTTTTTTAAAAAGACGTCTTGCTAGTCTGTCCCAAAAGATGCCTCACTTTTTTTCTTTTTTTTTTTTTTTTTTTTTTTTTTGTAATTAAAGCATAACAGAGAAAGCTCAGCCAGGCATCAGTGTGTGCAGACATACGCATTAATCCAACTTTATGAAATCAATGAAGTGAACCCAGCGTTGTCTGTTATAGCAGTGTGTTCTGCAATATAGTGGATGAGCTCTATGGAGGCCAACCTGAGCTCCAACGAGGTCAGAAAGATTTACAAAGGGACATCAAGACAGTGCAGAACTCACAAGGAAGGCTGGCTTTTGGATTTTAACTTGCCCATTGTCCTTTAGGTTTTTCTTCCAGAGTTTAGTTGTGTAGAACTGCAGGATATTGGAAATAAGGCTCTTATCCCATATTGATTGACTGAATTTAAGTATTGCCCCAATATCAAGAAAGTTGGGACACAGTGTAAAACACAATAAAACCAGAATCAATGATTTACCAATCTCGTGAAACCATATTTTGTTCCCAGTAGAACATCAACAACAAATCAGATGTTCAGCATGGTGTAAAAAGTAGTTCCAGGGTGATGTTCAGCATGGTGTAAAAAGTACTTCCAGGATGATGTTCAGCATGGTGTAAAACGTAGTTCCAGGGTGATGTTCAGCATGGTGTAAAAAGTAGTTCCAGGGTGATGTTCAGCATGGTGTAAAGCGTAGTTCCAGGGTGATGTTCAGCATGGTGTAAAAAGTAGTTCCAGGGTGATGTTCAGCATGGTGTAAAAAGTAGTTC
>JBAFSZ010000018.1:3719919-3734049 GCA_036919955.1 Melanotaenia pygmaea
ATAATAATAATAATAATAATAATAATAATAATAATAATAATAATAATAATAATAATAATAATAATAATAACAATAAACTAATGAGTAAGCAAAGTAAAACGAATCTCTATTATTCCCTGAATGCAAAAAACAGCATGTTTTATTGCTTTTCTTTTATTCTTTGCAAAGTGAACTCCTGGTCACAATTTTTTACATAAAAAAATTGTACAGTCAGAAGACAGCTTTCTTACATGTAAAGTACCGCATTCAGAAAATAGGCACAGTGTACCTTTAAATTAATTTCAATGCCTATAACAAATAAAATATTGGTAGTTTTATGTTTATAAAAAATACTTTTTTCATACTTTTCTGGGATGGCATTGATCATGGCGTGTGATTGCTATTGTTTGAGACTTTTTACCCTCTAAGCTGCAACCAAAGAGCTCTGGATTCATTTCTGATCTTGTCCCGAAACTCCCGCAGGGCGCCGGCTAATTAACCTAATAAAAACACTAACCATTTCATCCTAAGGTAAATTGAATTGACTTGTCAATGATGTACATCAGCGCACATAAGGAGCAGTAGTACTTTGTGGTAATAGTGTTAAAGGTAGTGGGGTGGTGGTACAAAATTAACTGTGTGGGCAAAATGGTTTTCCCGATGATCAGATCTCATAATTTATGTGCTAGTTCCTCAACTCAGTTTGATGAGTATTAACTCCATTTAGAAGTACTTGCAGGTGTATAAATGTCTTTGATTATGAGCCGCCGGACTTGATTTGCCCAAATACCGCCTTTCTGTCAAAGCAAATAAAAAAACAAAAGTAAAAACAGATTTACACTATATCACACACAAATTTATTAGAAAATATAAACATTTTTCTTGTCTGCTGGCAGTTATTCTGATTCGCTCTTTTAGATGCCGTCTCAGTGTAAATCACTGTTCTGGCCCAGGTTGGAAAAAAACTGAAGTGTGCTCAACAAGATCCACCTGGTATGTTACAGCTGTTGTCTCACACTTTGGCTCAAAAAAAATTAACAATAAACATTCCTCTATGTTTTGTCCGATAGCTCATTATGACTCTGTTTTACGGATATTTGTTCAGTATAAATATAAAATAAGACACCCAAAAACCCCCCATGTAAATCGAGTCCTGACCACAAATGAACAATTGAAAAAAAAAGTCAGCTATTTTTGCAGTATCCTCCCAAGGAAGCATGACATTCCTCCTTCACTGTAATCTTTATGGTACTCATAAAACCTTTAGAAAATCTTAAAATGTAGCTTAAAAATGGATATGAGTGATTATAAGGAGTATTTTGCAGATATTTCCATATCCACCAGGGGACAGAAGACTAGTTTTAGGTTGTAAACAACAAGTTTTGAAGAACAGTTTTTACCATTAAGTAATGGTAAGTCTCAGATACTGTATGAAATAAACACGATATCCAAAACATTCAAGGGCCAAACCTGTAAAGTCTGACAAGATATACATCAAGATACGACAAAACGAACATAAGAACAAACTCCCTCCACTTCTGCTGAAAAACTTTTACCAGTGCACAATAGAGTGTCCTGACCTATGGATGTACAGTGTGGTATGGCAACTGCACTGCATTCGAGAGAAAACAACTCCAGCGAGTCATCAAGACTGCTCAGTGGATCACTCCCACTCCCATGCCTAGAGCAGATGTATTCGAGCTGAGTCCTAAGACAGGCCACAAAGATCTGGGGCGACCCATCCAGGACACACCCTGTTCAGTAGCCTTCCCTCTGGAAGACTCGGAGTCATGCAAGCCCGCTCCAATAGACTTAAACACAGCTTTTTCCCCATGGCTAAGAAGAGACTGCTGCAGGGACCCCCCTCGCACACACACCCACCACTACATCCCAGCCAAGAGTGACCTACTACAATTTTTTGCACTAGTTTTAATATGGACCATTGTTTTATGTGTAACAATTTAACTGTACTTTATTTTTATTACTTATAGTTTTATTTTTATTTGTTAGTTTTTAACATTGTGAATTTGTAGCTGCTACAGAGACGGAGATGCTGCCAAACAGAATTCCGTTGTATTCTTGTACAATGACAATAAAGCTTCTTCTTCTTCTTCATATATTCCCTAACTGGATGCGACCATATGGCAAACAATACATTTTGCATTCTGTGGATCACACGCGCTTTTTAAAATACAAAATCCTTCAAATGCTAAAGGTTATTAAGCAAGCAAAGACTGATGCTTGAGAAATTAAATGAAGAGCCTTCCCCCATCCATCCTGACCTTCTCATGGAAACTCATGTCTCTTTAACAAAGTCATCTCACTTCTTTCTTGGCTTTGAGTTATTATGGTCTCAATGGGACTATGTCAATTAAATGTAGACATATATCTTTATATGGCACTCATCTGTTAGTTAATAAGTTTGCTTTGTGCTTTCATAACTGGAGCTGGGGGACACAGTCCTTTTGTATATCCGAGGGAAATCTGCCTGTAGGGAGCAGCACTCGTTCAAAAAGTCTGAACAGCAGGTTTGAGTGTAGACAGTTTCATTGAAATGATTTCCAAAAAGACAAGAAAAGACAATTCATTAAAATCTGAATTTTTTTCTAACTGAAAACAAGATTTAATTGTTTATTATTAGAAAACATTTAGTTAGCCATTTTGTCCTTGAAATGTAAAGAAAATCAGTATACAGCATTTTATAATAACTAGTTTGAAAATTTGCAAAAAAAAAAAAAAAAAAAAAAATTGAATATGTTATGTTTCTGTGTGAGAAAATAATAAAATTTGAAAGTGTGATAAAAACACCAAGGCAAGATAATAAATAAAAGAGCAGCCGTGCTTGGTTTGAACTGCAGAATAAGATGTTACCTTGGTGTTGTCAGTGGAACATATTAAAAATGCTGCCTGCCTGATTGATATTTGCATTTGGCTGAGTGATCTCTCTTTAACTGTCTGTCTCTCCACTTGCTCTGCAGCCTTCCTGCCTCATCCTGTTAATGTTAATGGTGCCGGCTGATGTTTTAATAAATTAAGCTTGATTAAGAAGATTGTCGCCCTTTTGATTCTAATGGGGTCTTAAACAAACTCTGCTGTGATAGAATAATCATAAAAGAATCACTGAAGGAGTGTGTGTCTGTGTGACGTGTGTGTCACTGCCTCTGCTTGTGTGTTAGGAGGTGAAAACTAGATTGGAGTGTGTAGAATAGCATCAGCCTCCCAGTGTGTGTGTGTGTGTGTGTGAATGGTTTCCGAGTGTTCTTATCCGTCAGCAGTTAAGCTCCTTCCTCTGGCCCATGGTGGTGTAATGACCTGCAATCAGCTCTCAGTGTATCTCCATAAAATGGTCCTGTTCTTCCGCCCTGCGCTGAGGAGAACTGCTCCGCTGCTTCTCCACTTGTTACGGACAGAAGTCCAGATTAGATATGGCTTTGCAGCTGAAAGGCCAGATATGGTAACCTTGGTGTCTGGCCCTGCTACATATAAATTTGCTGTAGTTTCCTTTTTCTGAATGCAAAACGTATTGAAAGTTAATCTCACTCATGCACACTCAATTCATGGCTGATTGTGCCTGTTTTTACATGTCAGAGAATAAAAACATGACTGCTGTGCACTTGATATGTGTGTGATTGTTGCTGTATGAAGGAAGCACACCATGCATATCAATATATTTCAAAATTGTGAAGACACAGAACACACCACATGTTTGTGTTCAAAGCTGTTTATAAACAGCTGAATAAAGGGTGATTCCACTGATTCTAAACTACATTAGACCAGGTCCTGATCAAGAACTACATTACTTAGACTCTTCAAATCTGGACTGAAATATTTACACAGGATTTAAATTAATTAAAAAACACAGTTTCTGATTTGTTAAGCCTTTATTCTATTTGTGAAAATAAGGCTCATTTTATGACTTTTTTGAGTATTGTTTAAATTGCCTTGATATAGTGCTAGGAGCAACAGCTAACCCTTTTGAGGGACATCTTCAGTTTGTTTATAGTTTATTATTTGATTGTTTGTTTCCTTTGCTTTATGTCAACACTTGTGTAATCCTTATTTACTTCTGGAACCCGAATCTGTTTCAAGTGTATGACAAATAAATTGA
The DNA here is from genome assembly GCA_036919955.1 of Melanotaenia pygmaea. Taxonomy (NCBI): domain Eukaryota; kingdom Metazoa; phylum Chordata; class Actinopteri; order Atheriniformes; family Melanotaeniidae; genus Melanotaenia; species Melanotaenia pygmaea. Next base: position 3,724,007 of record JBAFSZ010000018.1, read on the forward strand.
AGTATTTTGATTTTATCCAGTGGTCGACTCGCTCTGTGTTCTGTCCTCCTCCCCCTAGACTAGTGAGGACGTAACAACCACGTTAGACCAGGTCCTGATAAAAAACTACGATAGCAGTTAGTTTAGTTACCCGATGTATATCACTTATTTGTGAAATTGAGGAAGGACAGAAAAATGCTGCTCTCTTTAATTTTGTTAACGTCATCACAGACTTCTACTCGTCATACTGAATAAGACAACTGTCTCTTATTTTAAAATTATTTAAATCTTTAATATTCAGGCATCTTGTTTCAGTAATCTTGAGATTTTGTGTTTAAATAACGACAAAAGATAATATCACATAACTTTATATAAAAACAATCTCAAAATTGTAGAACAATATGTAATATTAATATATTGTAATTAATTCTACCTGTTTTTGGCAAGAAAAACAGAACAAAATCAGTAATAAATTAAAATATTTCAAAACAAACAAAGGTACAGAATTTTTGTCTACATCTTTCTATTAAGTTCCTCTTTGTTGCATCAGGCTGGAACAAGGAATCAGCCTCAATGAAACGTATTTTTATTTTTTATGAGGAGAACTAAACACATCCTATACCATGATTTGATTAAACAATGGTAATACAAATATAAATTTAGTTTAAAAAATGCAACAAAGGAAGCAGGAAAGAAGCCCAAAGTTAATAAAGAAGTTCATTTATTCAGTTTTCGAACAGAATACAGGTGATTCTGCTGCATGTTATGTGCAGACACCATGGTGCAGATGTATATGGATTTAGGTTAAATTGACCATTTTACATTACTTTTCTTCCCACATTCCCTCTTTAGACCATCAACGACAACACAACCCCATTTTTTGTCCAAGGAAAATACAAAAAAAAAAAAAAAGAAAAAAAAAACACACACACACACACACACACACACAAAAAGCAGCACAATCACGTTTTGGGCAGCAGCTTTGGGCTCAAGGTGATTGGCAATTATTTGTTTTCTCTCTCTTAACCTCTCGACCCCTCCTCCACTGCGGTTTGTACTGTATCAGAGGAGTTTCAAGCTATTTTTCAATTATACATTAAATATTAATTCCAAGGACAGCTGTGCTCATACCAATAGATTTTATCACTCCTCAAAAGTAGAACCTTTCCAAAGCGTCGTCATTTTAGAGTAGAAACAAGTAGAAATGTATTTCTGTCACTGCATGTTACTCTAATCCTGCTGTTTAAATGCAGGATCCCCCACGGCTTCTTCACAGAAATGTGTAGAGGCATCTCCCAGAAATTAATGAGAGCTATTTTTATGAATTGGTAGTTCACTATTTTTTGTCATGTGGCAGCTAGCAGACTGATTAAATTATAATTATGACATTATTCCTGTGGAGCTCTGCTTTAGAGGCAGAAAGAAATTTAAAAGTGTGTTTTAAGGTAGAACTTTGTTACAGCTAGTACACTGTTTGCACTTTTTAGTACACATGCACAGTCAGTCTACTCACTGTGAAAAGTCAAAAACCTGTGTAACGTCTCTTTATAAAGATTGAGCTACTTCACGGGGACTTGTTGTGTTTTGGAGCCAGCCCCTAGTGGATGAGGGGTGAACTGCAATATTTTCACACTTCTGCACAGGCTTCACATTTTACAGGTGGAGGTTGCCGCTTGATTTGACCATTGTAGACCATTTCTAGATGTACTAGAGAGCAGCTGGGAGGGGTTAAATGCCTTGCTCAAGGGCCCCCATTGAATCACCTCTCTTGGCACAGCAGGGACTTGAACCTAGATTCTCTAGAGCCAAGCTGTAACCGCCAGACTACCACTACTCTGCCAATTTATCAACCCTTTGAGGCCTGTCTTTTAGGCATGTTCATGAAAATTGCATGCCTATAATGAAATGAAATAATCTTTGCCAAACAAAGAATACTTGGAATACTTTTGGACGTTTGGGGTTATTGTAAAGGGAATTTTTGTGAGATTTGTTAACATTTGTAAAAATTTGTCAAGTGTAGCTGGTAAAGAATAAATGAAGATGATGGTAGAGCAAAAAGAAAAAAAAAGTTTTAGTTCAAATGAAACGGCATTTGCATTAAATGAGATGTTGGACATGGAAATTAGCTTAAGAAAGGAAGATGTTGAAAGTGCTGGAAGTACAATTTCATTACCAGGTTGTCATTGAGGATTTACCTGTAGGACATTAGTACGATGTCCCAGGGTTAGGATTGGGATTTACACAATACATAAGTCACAACACTACACAAACGACATGAAGTCACGTAAAGGAACAGATGAAGGTCATGAGAGTTACTGAAGAAGTTTGAGAAGTTAATGAAAAACTGAAGCTTGGTAATGTTATTAGTGTCCATGCAGTTGTTTTTATGAAAGGCATAATGGATGACAAGGCGATTGTATCTCAATTGGATTGCACATTTCTATTGGTAACGACGCCATGACACCAGGCTATGATTATTATACTGTAACATCACATATTTGATTAACTAGGCTCTTGATTCTAAACTGTTTTGTACAATATGGTTGAACATTTTGAATCCAGGCTATGTAGTGACTGCTGTTCTTATTTTTCCACCTCTATTACATTTAGCCAATAGTTTTACAGCCCCGCCAACAACATACATTCTTCTATGAGATCCAACTTTGTGGGCAAGAGCCTGAAAAAACTTTTTATTTATTTATTTTCATTTTTTCTTTATTTAACTATAGGGGAAAAAAAAACAAACTCATTGAGAGTGACCTGGCCTAGAAAGGCAGCTATATACCACATAACATTTGTTTTTTTATGTTAGTATGATGGGTTGTCTTTTTGCAGAATGGGAGGTAGATGTCGTAAAGATGCTCACTGGGATGAAAATTTTTTCTTTTAACTTTGGGTTCAGCTGCAGGAAGAGTCCTGGAAGAGCTGTCCAGCTGGTTCTGCAGTTGGACAGTCTCTTGGCTGCTACAGCTGTCCTCTTCACACCTGCAGGAGTCAGCTTTCTTTAGCTGGAGGCTGCAGCAGTTCCAGCCAGAATGTGTGTCTGCAGCTCTGCCAGTCGACGGTTCCTACAGAGCTGCTGTCGCCCTCCTGGAGCTTCGCTCTGTGTTACTGCAGAACCTCAGGCCAGATCTGCCCACTTATCTGCTGCTCCCCTGCCTGTCCACTCTCCACCTGCCTCCACCTGCCACTACCTGCCTCTACCTGCTGGCTACCTGCCTCCATCTGCTGGCTACCTGCATCCACCTGCATCTTCTTGCTGGCTACCTGCATCTACCTGCCTCCACCTGCCTCTACCCGCTGGCTACCTGCCTCCATCTGCTGGCTACCTGCATTGCCAACTACTGCCCGGATCCTGCTTCCTAAAACTCAAGTAGGACTGATTTGATTATTGCACCTTTTTAAACTTTGTGGCTCTGTGCTGGGACAAAATCTAAATTTGACCCTGCTTCCTGGCCCTGGTGGAGCTCCTCCACCCTCTGCTCTGTTGAACAAACCTGCTTGTCACAACATAAATTCACGTTTGGTGTTTCGGTTATAGTCTTTGTCTGATCTTTGGGTCCAACTTTGGGTCTGTTTTACTACATGACGCCAGTACAGCCTTTGGCTATCAGGCCCCTCTTTCATGGAACCAGCTCCCAGTTTGGGTTGAGGAGGAAGACACCCTCTCCACCTTTAAGATCAGGCTTAACACCTTCCTTCTTGATAAATCCCATAGTTACGAGTGGTTAGCCATTCATTCTTTGTGGTGAATTGCCACTATACAAATAAAGCTGCACTGAATTGGAGTCATCCTGTATTCACAAACAGCATGTTGCACATGCAGCTTAGGTACTTGTGTTATAGCTTTTACATTTGTTATATTGCGTTGACCCTTCCGGGCCACTGTACAATGGTGATTTTGCATAGCACACAAAGAAATGAATACATTAATAAATAAAATTGGGAAAACTTATGATGAACTTATTATGAAAATTATGCAACACTTCTCAGTGTTAGACTCTGAAAAATATTTATAAACAGTGAATGTGATGGAGAAATCCCGACATCATTTTTGACAAGTGTACTAAGTGACAGGCTCACCATTCTATTCCATTATCTGCAATATATCTGCAGCTGGCCTTAGTTTAAATGCAGCTTATAAAATATTAATATGTCAGACCCGTTTGGTGTGTGTTAGTGTGAGTGCTTAGACTTGGTTCTGCGTTCTACAAGCCTTTTCTATGATAATGTGCTATGGAGGTTCTTCGGTTTAACCTTTAGCTAAATTTGTGTGTGAGTGGCCACACAGAAATGTCTCAGGTGATGTGTTATCTGAGAAACGGGGTTTTCATGCATCCTTAAAGCGGTTACTATGACACAACCTTAAATCCACGTTTACAAGTGGAACTGCTGTACTGTCTCTCTGTGTTTGACAATAAATAAATAAAAAAAAAATGGTTAAAATTTACTATTCATAAATGTGGTTTGTGTAACTTTTTAACTTGATAAAAGATGACCCTTTTGATAAAGAAAAAACACCAAAAATATACACAAAATTTCAAAGGAACATATATTTTCTACCAGCTTCTCAAGTGTGAAAATGCATTTATGTGAGATATCACATATGGATTTGATTAAAAACAGAATAAGATTAAGAAGATAAGCTGTAGCTCAGGCAACCTGAAAGCCGGCGGATCGATCCCAGGCTTCCCCTGACTACATGCTGAACTGTCCTCGGGCTAAACACTGAACCCCATGTTGCCTTCCGATGTGTCTATCGGGGTATGAATGTGTGTGTTAGAGCATAAGCACTTAGTATATAACCGTAGAGGTGGTGTATGAGTGTGTGTGTGAATGGGTGAATGTGACATGTAGTATAAAAGTGCTTTAAGTGGTACACATGTCTAGAAAAGTGCTGTATAAATACTGTCCAATTACCATTACCATTTGGTAAGATTCTTTTAAAAATTATTTTTTCAAATTTATATATTTATTAAATTGTATTTTAAATTAATGAATTTCTTTTTTTACTAAAACATTTGTACCACAATAATGGAAGTCTCATGGATTAATGTCACATAATTCAGTTAACTTTAGTTAACTGAAACAGGATCTTTGGATCAGCCAACGTAGGGTTAAATGAGGATTTTCTGGCATTTTCTTCTCTGAAAACTCAACCAACTATTAACGACACATTAAGACAAAATCAGTGATAAGGATAATCAGTTGTGGCTTGAAATTATCTGACAACATTTCTTATTCACTGTCCCTCAGGGTTTTTGGGGCCCCTGAGGCAGCTTACAGAGCTGATTATCCTGTCCATTATGCAGAACCACCCAGGTGACCAACATGTATTATGCAATGTAATTTAAATAAATGGTCCATATGTAGGCAAGCTTTCACGATGCACCTAGTTTGTCATCTTAATCTGTGATATTTGTAGTGATTTTATGTTGTATGCAAACTGTAAATATGAAAATAAATAAAAATCACAATGTGAAATGAATGTAACATAAAATAATTCACTTTAATTCCACATTAAATGCCATTCTTTAGGAGTGTGAAGTACATCATTTAGATTTGTTGATTGCTAAAGTTAGCTGTATATATCATGTAAACTGTGTAATTTATTTGTTTATTGAAATCTGCTTTTTTCCCTCAGTTATACACACATTTGGCGGATGATTTGTAAAGTGTCGGCTGTTATGTAGTTCTAGACTCCATTTGTGAACCGTTGATGTTCTAGTTCTTAGGTCTTTCTGAAAATGCTGATTTGAATGCTGGTACCTGATTAAATAAAGGATAAAAAATGACTCCCACTCGCCTTGATCACCGACGCCGTCTGTCTTGTTTGTTTCTGCTGTCTGATGTCATTCTTCCTACTTTGTCACCCTGTCAGTTTCTTTGTGCTGCTGTTTGGATTGTGACCATTGTGCTTGCATGCAAGCGTTGCTTCTATCTGCACCCATACTCGGTGTCTGCGTACGTGGGTCTGAATCTACATATGGCTGTGTTTGAGTGTGTTTGTCATATTTCCTGACTCCAGCTGTCACACTGATCACTGCAGCATGGACTCGTGCACACGTCACATTTAGCACAAATACACCTTTGAAGTGTATATTGAGGTGAATGCACACACATAATGAGGAAAGCACAATGATTTAATTTGTTTCCAGTTTTTGTTCAATTAAAATAGCTCAGTTTTTATTATTTCTTTTTTAAAGAATACATTTTCTTATCAGCAAAATTAGATGTACACAGTCATCACAGGTATAAAAATTTCAGCTCAAAATCCCACCAAACAATAAATTTTGGCATCTGCTGACCCAAACCTTCTTCTCCATGTTGTCGATCATATTGCTTAGTTATCAGCTGTGCTTTTATGTGCTTCATATTTAAAGTCCACAATCAATGTTGCATTGTGCGTTACACAACAGCCACCTTGAAACGTACAAATTTGATTTAAAAACATCGTTTTGATCTGATTTGCAGAAATCCAATTTCATAATTTTTTCCCCATTTTTAAAATTTTCCTTATTTTTAACTTTTTTAAATTTTTTATGTTTTTATTAAGATTTTGTATGTTTTTTTATGTTTTTTAAACAAGAAATTTGTCCAATAATTTTGGTGATAATTCTAAATCTGACCCACCATATCTTTAAAAGTGCAGCTACTTCACGAATTATTTTCCCAGTGGCTCCTAAACTGAGATATTTCTTTTTTTTACCAGATAAAACTTTCAAAATAATTACAAAAAAATGAAAGAGAAAATCATGAGGCAAATCATACATTTTGTGTTCAGCTAATAATAAGTGTTGTAGTTGTGAGCACCTACACATTTTGTTGCTAATTTCTTCAGTTGTTGCCTGCTTGTCCTTTAATGCAGCTTTGCATTAGAACAATAGTACGCATTTAGACACTTTCATCTGCATCCTGTCTGCATGTTCAAGGTATATTTCCATTGCTCTCCATCAGTCAGTGCATGCACACCGATGAGTCTCTTTATAGACGTGTTTGTGCGCCTGGATGTGTATTTTTGCAACTGCCACCCTCCCTATTCTGTTCCCTCTCACTGCCATAAACACTCTCTCTCTCTTTCTCTCTCTCTCTCTCTCTCTCTCTCACTCTCTCTCTCTCTCTCTCTTGCCTAGTCCCTCTCCATCTCTCTCTGATATACATAGCAATGACCCGTGTCTCAGTCATGCTGGAACCATGCTGTGAATTCCATCTAAGCAGAAAAACAAGTGGAGATTGTTATGCAAATGGATATGTGCTGGGCCTTGTGCAGGAGGGAAAAAATGGTGATGTTTGTATCCTTATGTGAGTGCTTGGAGGCGGTGATAGAAGAAAGAAGATACAGAAGCAAAAAAAAAAAAAAAAAGAAAAAGAAACAAAAGAAAAAAAAGAAAAAGAAAAATAAGAGAAAAAGGAAAATAAAATAAATAGAAAGAAAAATGGAGGGGGCAGGAAACATTAAAGATGCAGAAAACAGACAGAATGGCACAATAAGACGATCTTTTGAACATATGTTTACAGGAATAAAATCTGCCATGGGCAGGTGGTCTCTACCTGCAGGATGTATTTACCATGTAAGGTATACTCACTGATCAGCCAGAAGGAACTGTGTATGCGCACAACATGCAAATAAGTCTCTTTTTGTGGAGAGTTAGTATATTTTTTGCATCATAAATTATATGTTTGTCGTTGTATATTTGTTGAAATGCTGACTCCTCTGCTCTCTGTCAAGATCTTGTTTACACATCCACAACATGCACAAACAGACTCATGCACAGCATGAAGAGCTGGAAGGTAATGAAGGGAAATAGTAGGTCAGTTACTGTTTAATTGTCATTGCACTTGATTGGAAACACGTCAATCTGCAGCTGTTTCACTGGACAGAATGCTCTGGTGTCATGCAGAAATGCTCATGTTAAATATGATGAAATGCATCACTGTCGAGAAGATTACTCTTCTTACTGATCAATGTTCCTTTTGGTTTTGCCCTGTTTTCATGTTCTGTGTTCTTCATGCTTATGAGAACTTTTGATTTTATGAATAGGAAAGATCCAATGTGCATAACTGAATTCAGAGATAAGTTCAGGACATATGATTTAAAAGGTGGGAGCAAGCAGGATTTATATTGATGGTATATATTATGGTTTCCAAAATTTTATACTACAGGAGTTGGAACAGTCTTATCCCAATGTGCCAAGAAGTCCCATCACCTTCATCCAAGAAACTAACCCCTGGCTGAACAGAAATATGACGTGGGAAATCAAGAACTATTGGCCATCAAGCTTGCACTGGAGGAATGGCAACACTGGCTGGAGGGTTCGAATCATCCTTTAGAAGTCCTGACTGACCACAAAAATCTAGCTTATCTTTGAGAAGCTCATCGTTTGAATCCACGCCAAACCAGGTGGGCACTCTTTTTTTTTTTTTTTTTACTAGATTTAACTTTACTATCACGTACATTCCAGGCTCCAAGAGCTGATGCACTGTCCGGGCTACATGAAGAAAAAGACAACCCCCAGGTCGCTGATTTCCATCATACCTCCTCAGGTGGTCATCGGTGCTATCGAATGGGCTATCGATGATCGTATCTGGGAGACCTTGGAGGAACAGCCGGCACCCCCTGAAACACCTGCAGGTCATGTCTTTGTTCCTCCTGACCATCGAATATCACTAATTGAAGCAGCTCACTCCACTCCAGGTACAGGACATCCAGGTATTCAGGCCACCCTGGCTTTACTTCAACCAAGATATTGGTGGCCTGGGATGTCAGCCCACATACATCGGGTACATGTATACAACTGGGAGTACCACTTCTGCCCAAATAAAGACTACCTTTCATCTTCTGGAGGGCAAACTACGACCCCTACCAACGCCACAACAACCCTGGTCACATCTGCGGGTGGACTATCTGACAAACCTTCCTTCGTCTCGAGGTAACATTTGTATATTGGTGGTAGTGGATCAATTCTCCAAGGCTTGTAAATGAATTCCCTATCCAAGTACTCCCACAGCCTCAGATACAGCCCATGGACTTTTTGAGCAGGTGTTCCAGAATTACGGACTCCCAGAGGATATAGTATCCGACAGGGGCCCACAGTTTATTTCCCGATTCTGGCGGGCTTTCCTTCTTCTGTTGGGAATTACAGTCAGTCTATCCTCCAGTTACCATCCCCAGACCAATGGACAGATGGAGAGAAAGGTACAGGAGGTAAGCCGGTTCCTAAAAAGCTTCTGCCATGACCATCATTACTCATGGAGTGAGTTTTTGCCATGGGCAGAATATGCTTAAAACTCCTTATGCCAGGCTTCTACCAGTCTGACCCCTTTTGAGTCCTTCCTAGGGTTTCAACCTCTGCTGTTCCCTTGGAATTGGGACAGCGCCAACATGCCGGCAGTGGACGACTGGTTCCGACATAGCAAACGAGTGTGGAGCCAAGCAAATCAACATCTACAACGTTTCACCGTTCAAGCCAACCAACGCCGTAACCAGGAACATTAATATGCTGTGTGAGATCTCGTTTGGCTTTCGACCCGGGATATTTGTTCCAGACATGCCTGCTGCAAGTTAAGTCCCCAGTTTATTGGTCCCTTTGAGGTCTTGGCACAGATCAACCCGGTTACCTACCGGTTGGAACTGCCAACATCATATCGGATTCATCCTGTTTTTCATGTGTCGTTGCTTAAACCTTACCATTCACCTATGGGTTCTCCTTCTTCCTCAGGGTCTGGTGTGGTGACTGCTGCCCCTCCGCCTCCTCCGCCTCCGTTGGACACCGTAGATGGGCCAGTGTTTGCTGTCAATGAGATACTGAACTCTAGGCAGCGCCGGGGTCGCTTGGAATATCTGGTCGACTGGGAAGGTTATGGACCTGAGGAAAGATCCTGGCTTCCCGTAATGATGTTCTGGACCCCTTCAAGCTTAGAGACTTCCACCTTCCATACCCAAGTCAACCTTGACCCCATCCCTGTGCTCGGTTGGCCCCGGCTTCCTTCTAGCATTCGCCCAGGAAGGCCTCTTGGAGGGAGGGAGGGGGGGGGGTGGGGGGGTGGGGGGGGGGGGGGGGGTG
>JBAFSZ010000018.1:3770039-3783512 GCA_036919955.1 Melanotaenia pygmaea
TCTAGAAAGCAGGTGGAGATGATCTGAGCTTTCTGACATGGTGCATTATCCTGCTGGAAGTAGCATCAGAAGATGCTAAACTGTGGTCATGGATGTTTTTCATCTTCTATTGTCCAGTTTTGGTAAGTCTTTGTGAATTGTAGCCTCAGTTTCCTGTTTTTAACTGACAGGAATGACATATGATATGAATAGATGTTGATCTAAATTAAGTAGTTGCCACATTGTCATTGATAAAAGTTTTAATATTAGTGTTTTTATGTTTTTATATCTATATGTTCTTTTCTATGTTGCACTGTACAATTTAAGAAGTTAACTTAAAAATATGCAAAATTGTTGCCTAAAAAATTAAGTTTTTACTTAATGGTGATAGGTGATTTTAACTTTAGTGACCAAATACAATTCCATTATGTGAAAATGGGCTATATAATGAGAAAAAAACAACAACAAAAAAAAACAAAAAAAAAACAAACAAAAACTTGTTTTTATTTTCAACAGACATGTTAATTCACTGGTGACCTGTCTAGGGTCAAAATGGAGAACAGGAAATGTTTTGTTGTCTGCTTTCCTCACATTAGAAGCTTTGAAGGTAAAGATCATCAAGGGAGACATGAGATGATGTTTTTTAACATTTAAGTTTGTATTATTGGAAAATAGACATGCCAATATAGTTTTTTTTTTTTTTTTACCTTTTACTGATTTAGTAGCATTCATAAATACATACATAAACTAGAAACTAAAGATTTGCAAGACTAATAACTAATCGACTCATCGATTATTCAAAACAGCGCACAAAGTTGACGAAATCTTTTGAAAGTCAATGTTTTGTTTGGAGAAGTTATGTCTCAGTTTTGCAGGGACATAGTGGTGTTTACAGTGCTGTTAAGAGAACAGTGCAGCCCCATTTAAAAGTTGGAGAGGATCGGGACGCACAACGCAGGGAGGGGTGAAGCAGGGGAACGTTGGAGCGGAGAAAGTGATCATGAGAAACTGCTTGCTTAGTGGTGAATGTTTTGCTACCAGCTTTAGCAACAAACACCACACAGCTCTATTAGTTCCAGCGGAGTCCTGGGTCTGCTTCACCACTGCTGAGTAAAGTCAAGGGAGCTTCTGCTTCACCCAGGAGTAATCAGCATCAGAAATTTTGTTTGAGGAGCAAAAAGACCAAACTGAAAAACAAGAAAAATAACTGGTTTTGTTGTAGCTGAACATGCTTGTGGGTGTGGTGTTTAGCTCATGTAGCATACCAGGTGGTCCATAAAAATAGCCCTGTCTCCTGACACCACTTTCTTATCTACCTGCTGAAAAACAGAATACACTAGAGCCCCACACAATGTTAAAAATATAGCAATGTAAAAAAAACAAAAAAACAAAACACTTATTTGTACACTCTAAAAAAAAAAAAAAGTGCTGCCTGCAACCATATAAGGTTCTTTGGCTTATGTTCATATGAGATTCCTTATTGGTGCCTGTTAGAACCCTTTGTAACGGTTTTAACTGAAACCTTATCAGAGGGTTCTGACTAGAACCTATCATAAAGTACCATAAGTAGAAGAACCTCCTATGACAGGTTCTACACTGAACCCTGCAATGATGTGGTAGTTCCACCAATAACCCTTACTGGGGGTTATAGCCGGAACCCTTCTATATCCCAAGGGTTTCATCCAGATCCCACACAGAGTTCCTCTGAGAACCCTTTTATATCCCAAGGGTAATCCAGAGTGGTGTTTTGTTGCTGGACTTCTGTGATCGTCATGGACTGTCCATAACGAACACCTTGTTTAGGCATAAGAGTGCCCGCATGTGCACTTGGCATCAGGACACTCTACGCCGCAGTTTGATAATCGACTTTGTAGTTGTATCGTCGGACTTGCGGCCGCATGTTCTGGACACTTGGGTGAAGAGAGGCTGTCAACTCATCACCACCTGGTGGTGAATTGGCTCAGATGATGGGGGAGGATGCTGGTCAGGCCTGGCAGGCCCAAGCACATTGTGAGGGTCTGATGGAAACGTCCCTGTCAGAAAGTTCCCTGTCAGAAAGAGTTTCAACTCCCATCTCCGGCAGAGCTTCAACCATGTCCGGGGTGAGGCGGGGGACATTGAGTCCGAGTGCACTGTGTTCCGTGCCTCTTTTGTCGAGGCGGCCAGCCGCAGCTGTGGCTGTAAGGTCATCGCTGTCTGTCATGGCAGTAACCCCCGAACCCGTTGGTGGACACCAGCAGCAAGGGATGCCGTCAAGCTGAAGAAGGAGTCCTGTCAGGCTTTTTTGGCCTGTGGGACTCCAGAGGCAGATGATGGGTATTGGTGGGCTAAACGGAATGCAACTTTGGCAGTTGCTAAGGCAAAAACTCCGGCATGGTAGGAGTTTTGAGAAGCCATGGAGAATGACTTCTGAATGGCTTTGAGCAGATTCTGGTCCACCATCTGGTTGCTGACAAAGGGGAAAGCAGTGTTCTATCAACACTGTGTACAGTGGGGATGGCTGCTGCCCTCGACTCGGAACGTTGTGGGTCGGTAGAGGGAATACTTTGAAGACCTCCTCGATCCCACCAATATGTCATCCGAGGAAGCAGAGTCCTGGGACCCTAGTGTTTGCTCTCCCATCTCTGGTGCCGAGGTCACTGAGGTGGTTAAAATGCTCTTTAGTGGCAGGGCCCCGGGGGTAGATGAGGTCCGCCCACAGTTCTTTAGGGCTCTGGATGCTGTAGAGCTGTCTTGGCTAACACACCTCTGCAGTATCGCATGGACATTGGGGACAGTTCCCTTGGACTAGCAGACTGGGGTGGTGGTCCCCCTCTTCAAAAAGGGTGACTGAGGGGTGTGCTTCAACTACAGGGGGATCACATTCCTCAGCCTCCCTGGTAAGGTCTTTTCAGGGGTGCTGGAGAGGTGGGTCCATCGGATAGTCGAACCTCGGACTGAGGAGGCGCAATGTAACCCGTCCCAGTTGTGGAACAGTGGACCGACTCTACACCCTCTTCAGGGTCTTTGAGGGGGCATGGAGGTTTGCTCAAACAATCTACATGTGCTTTATGGACTTGGAGAAGACATTCGACCGTGTCCACTGGGAACTCCTGTGGGGGGTACTCTGGGAGTATGGAGTGCCGGACCCACTTGTACGAGCTGTCCGGTCCTGGTACAACTGGTGTCAGAGCTTGGTCCGCAGTGCCGGCAGTAAATCAGAAACGTTTCCAGTGCGGGTGCAACTCCGCCAAGGCTGCCCTTTGTCACCAATTTTGTTCATAACTTTTATGGACAGAATTTCCAGGCGCACCGGAGGTGTTGAGGAGATCTGGTTTGGTGGCCTCAGGATTGGGTCTCTGCTCTTTGCGAATGATGTGGCTCTGTTGGCTTCATTGGGCCATGATTTTTAGCTCTCCTTGGAACAATTCACAGCTGAGTGTGAAGCAGCTGGAATGAGAATCAGCACCTCCAAATCCGAGATCATGGTTCTCAGCCGGAAAAGGGTGGAGTGCTTTCTCTGGGTCTGCAATAGGGTCCTGCCACAAGTGGAGGAGTTCCTGTATCTCGTATCGGTGCCGTGTCTGCAGTGATGCGGATGCTGCATCGGTCTGTCGTGGTGAAGAAGGAACTGAGTCAAAAGGCAAAGCTTTTTATTTACTGGTCAATCCATGTTCCCACCCTCACCTATGGTCACGAGCGGGTTAGTGGTAGTGACAGAAAGAACGAGATCCTTCAATACAAGCGGCCGAAATGAGTTTTCTCCGCAGGGTGGCCAGGCTCTCGCTTAGAGATAGGGTGAGAAGCCAGATGAGGTGACTCGGGCATCCGGTGAGGATGCCTCCTGGACGCCTCCCTGGTGAGGTGTTCCTCTTAATGGTTATAGAAAAAAAAATTGATGCAACATATCAGGCACAACTATTTAATAACATACACATTATATATTGTGTCTGTCAAAATAGTTAAAATTGAAAAAGCATTCAACTGCATTCAAATATTTATTTTTATTAAAAAGTCTTTCCACAGTGATAGATACTGTCTGAGGAGAGGTTATGTTGGTTCTGTGAGGAATAAAGGTGATCAACCAATGTTACAGACAAGCCAGTCACCCCAAGATGTCCTCGTCAGGTGGATGAATATAATCTTCAGCAATAGTGACATAGATAGGAAAGACAAAAGTCAGTCAGTAGCATCCATACAAGACCTAATTACTACACCTGATGAATTCTCTAGCTGTCTACCAACAGTAATGGATGGTCCAATGAGAATAATCTGAGAATAGGCACATAGTAATAGTGGAACAGACTGAAGGAGCTTGTCTTGTAACACAAGTCTCCATTTTCACATAATCAGATGGAAGTGAGAGGACATCACAAAGTTTTAACATTATGGAGTAAATTTGGATGTCTTTTCAGTAAACACATTCCAGGTTTGTAACAGACACAAAAAAAAAAACCTCCTATGTCCAAAACTGTTATTTTTCAAAAAATTTATAAAACTGTATGGCTTTTGTAATAATGGACATAATGTCATCAAACTTGGTATTCTGTTTTACATCATATATCTTTGGTTAAATATTTGTAAAACTACAGACAGACATTAAGGATGACCAATAGTACAGATTTATGAAGGAAAAAGAAAATCATGAATTTTGGAATTAAAATAAAGGAGGTTTTTGATGGACAGCAACGATATGATAGGCCCATGCTGGTCCACTCCAGTGTTTCCCTGTTGGATGGAGAATCGGAAATATTGAACATGTTCAATATTTTCGACACAACATCTTCACAGGAGTGAGGAACGCCGATGACTCCTGAATTGTGACTGTGTTGGTGGTCACGTGGCACGGAATGTAGTCAATCAGAGAGAGAGCTGGCTGGGGAACAAGGAGAATATAAGGTCCGTGTTCACGCCGTCTCTATTCTGTTATTTCATTTTTTTTTTTCAGTTCTAGCTTTTTCATCATTTCCTCGTCCTATATATCTTCTCCCATGCTCGGTGTTGTTTTCCAGTTGTTACTATGTATCTTCTTCTTAATTTTTTTCTCCGGTTGTTGCCATGGTTCTTCTTCTACAATATTTCACTTGTTGAATGATGCTAGAACAGACTTAAAATGTACAATGACCTTTACAGGGGAACATAATTAGAATTTCTCTACAATTTTCAATGCAAGTGTACAACTGTCAAATGTTTAAGTAATAACTGCACAGCACGCAGTTCTCTAACAAGGTGTTCAACTGCAAAAGTTCATGGTGGTAATTCCATCCCCATTAATACCAAATTAAGGCAAACAAAAGGCACATACAGGATTCAAGATGGCTGGTCATGTGGCTGATTTCTAAAACCATTTTTATAACAGCCAATCAGCAGCCACGCTGTAGAACACATGGTGTAACACCCAATGAAGCTCATGCCAGACCACATACTTCAGCGTGAACAAGTCATAACATTCATCAATCAACATTCAGGAAAATAGTTAAGACAGATTAGTTCAGTTTACTAGAAATTTGTGTGGAAACCCAGTGCCTCAAACCATTCTACTTTTTTATAAATGCTGAAACGTTATATCAATATGGGCAACCATTAGATTCTACTCAAACCCATTAGTTCACTTATCTAATTTTCTTTTTACTCTGTAGTTTGAACTGTCTTTAATAAGATTTACACAAATTTATGAGTTCTTTCACTGAACTTTGTCATAGACCTTCCAATGATAATTTCTGTATGTATCTTTACAACAGATTAGGGGTTCAGAACTGCTGTCTGCAGAACTGTAAAGGTGGCAATAGTATGTCAGTAACTGTCACCTCTTTACCCATGTCGCAATATGAAGGATATATATACACAATATAAAGGATGCGACTTGTGGTGGGTTTCTTTTCCTGTACTGTCCGTTTCACTCCTGGTACCAACTTTGAAATTTAAACAAGGCAGAATTTACAAACAAAAGGTTAAATTTCAGCTGAATCTGCATTTCTCATGAGCCTTTGTGGGCCTGATATGTTAAGTTATGAAAGTAGTCCCACTCCCTCTGAAACAAACATAACATGTTCAGTTTTCTGTGCTAATCATTATTACAGTACACTGCATGATTTAGAAAATATTAGAAATCAGTTCTGGGCTTTGAGTGCAGGCTAACTGGGAAACTGCGAGGCTGCAAAAGGTGAACCGCGTTATAGCAAGGGACCACTGTACATTTAAAATAGTTTTTAAAACATGAATATCTGATGGAGATATTCTGAGAACCCTTGAAGAACACTCGACAGACCCTTTCTATGAGCAAGGGGTTTTCAGAAGCAAGTGATTTTGGGTAGAACTGCCGTTCATGGAAAACTCTTTTGGAATGCGCTGTTAAGATCAAGATTCTTAAAAATTTAAGTTGTTAAATATATGTAGGTTTTTGACAGTGTTTAAAGTGTTTGAGATGTTAAAATGTTCATTATAGTTTGGGAAAGGTCTATAAACACTTTGAGGAGGGATAATTAGGCCTTAACATGCATTTGAATTGTGAAAAACTAATAAGGTCGTCATTTCGCGGATTTAATTTATCGCGGGGTGTTTTCAGAATATAACCTCTTCAAGAAACGAGGGACCACTGTACATATAGCATACGCATTTTATAATTTCCATTTCGAGTATAAGTATTTTTTCATTCCACTATTGATGATGTCACGATGACATCATGAGTAATTGCATACTCGTTTTTGAAAGGCCTGACTTGTCTACTTCAAAAATCACCTCAAATGCCCATCCCTCGTATAATTACTGATTAACCAAATATATTAAATCAAAACAAGAAGCACTTTTAAAAAATATTGTGCAATTTTATTTTAAAGTTAATAGTGCAAAAATTCATAAAATTAATTACCTTTAATTTGATGGTAATGGAAGTGAACAACATTGTAGGAAACACCTCCTCCTATCCACTTGTTTTAATGTACTCATTTTAATTACATTGATTCAACTTAAGTACATTAATTTATTCAACCTTTTTCACCCCAATGTTCCTCTGACTAATTTTTTACATTAGTATTACTAACAACTAGATTAAAATTAAGTTACAGCCACTAAATATATTCTGTTAAAACCACTATCACATTTTACTGCAGAGCTGTAGTCAGAGCAGGTAAGTGTTCAGATCTGTGTTGCTACCCCTGCAACAATCTCCAAACTCTTCAATATCTGCTTAAAAAAATGTTTCCAGGCATTATTTGCATTGTTAACAGTATCAACAATGAATGAATGTTTCATGTATGTTTATGTTCCATGGAAGAATGGTGTGCATACACACTTTCACCACAACACATCTGGGACATATGGCAGGTGGCCCAGCTGATGTCTGTTTAAATACGGTGCAGACCTGCTCTAATGTTCTCTGTCTGACACTGATGTGAAAGTCTTGCATTAACTGTGTTGAAACTGCAGTAAAACCTTAGTTGACCAGATTTTAAATGGACAAAATGGGTGATTGGTTGGTATATGGAACAAATTATTCAGTCCAGGAGTCTGCATCCTGATGTAAATATATCATTTAGATTAAAATTACGTGTAATTAACCATATTAGATTATCTTTACACTCCAAGGAGATAAGCAGCCAGTTGCCAGCAATTTGTTCAACTCAACATGTCGAGTTGCCATTGGTGAGGTCGAATTGTTGCTCGACAGTGACCCTTAAACCATTTGGCGGGTTCAGACCATCATTGTTATTTCTTTCACTAGAAAAGAATCAGTATGAATTATGCTGTGTAAAATAAAGATAAAAACAGAATGCAATGGTTTGTAAATCTCTCAAACCCATGTTTTATTCCCAGTAGAACATAAACAATATATCAGATGTTGAAACTGAGACTTTTACCATTTCACAGGAAATATTAGCTCATATTGAATCAGACTGTAGCCACACATCTGTTAAAAGTTGGAATGGGGCAATGGAACCAACAAATAACTTGAGGAGCATTTGACAAGTAATTAGGTCAGTGACATATTTTGGTATAAAAAGAGTTTTGAAGACGAGCAGAGTCTCACATGTAAAGATCAGCAGATGTTCACCGATCTGAGGCAAACTATTTAAAAATTGTGAAAGAACCTCAGAAAAAATGTCCCTTGATGTAACAATGTAATCCCACCATCTCTATCATCAAAACATTAAGAGAATCAGAAGGAATCTCTGTGTGCATGGGACAAGGCCAAAGGTCAGGCAGAACTGCATTAAAAGCAGTCATGATTCTCTACTGGAAATCACTGCATGGACTCAGGAAATCTTCCAGAAACCACTGTCTTTGAACACAGTTCTATGGCGTGGGCAGCATCTGGGAATCTCCATCAAAGCAGATTTCAGCAAGACAATGCTAGACCACATACTGCATCCATTCTTCCATGCTGCTGAACTGGCCTGGCCAATTTATTAAAGACTTATTAAAAACGCCACATCAACTTATCTGGATAATTCAGAGAGCGCATCTTAATTAATAGATTAATTTATTCTTTTATATAGATATAAAAGATTAAAAAAAGTTGCATTGCTTATGGAACGATAAACAATGAGGAAGGTGGTATTACCAACTGATGTAATTGTCAGAACATTTGTATTTCTTTTGTAACTTTACTGAGAAGCAAGTAAGTGAAGTCAGTGTGTGCATGTATGTGTGTGTGTGTGTGTGTGTGTGTGTGTGTGTGTGTGTGTGTGTGTGTTGAAGTTGATATGAGGACTATTATTTTCCCTGACAGGACAGATTTGGAAAACCACGTTAAGTGAAGAAATATTAAAAAAAAACAAGTAATTTGCTTAACTTGGTTGCAAATACTTTTCTGACTTGTTTTTTTTTTTTCTTCAGCTTTTCTTTTGTATTTTAGCCAAAAAAATGTTCCAAAAATTTACTGTAAATATAACATTTTAAGTCCTTTGTCAGATTGTTTTTACCTAGTATGATAAACATTACTTTTTCGTTGCATAGTTTTGAATTCAGTAAGTTTTTAATCCCTGTGAGAACAACCAGCTTTGCTTCCACTCAGCAGAGCTGCTTCATATTATAAAGCTGCCGGACAAATGCTTCCCTGGATAGCTCACACCTAACCCCTTGTCATCCATTTCCTTTCTCTGCCTGTTCCTTCTGTCTTCTTTATATGGCCTCTGTTACCCCTCTTTTCCTATGCACTGGCTGGCTAGTTGACAGTTAGAGTCGGTCAAGGTCAGTCCCCCCCCCTCCTACTTCCCAGGGGCTCAAAGGGGTGCTGCACAGGGCTGCTAGCCCCACGCCCCAGCAGCTCTCTGACTTGCACCCTGCAACAATCAAGTGAAGTGTGGGCTGCACTGCTGGGAGAGGAGGCTGCAGGCCTGGAGGTTTGGCCCCTAACTGGGACTCCTCCTGCGGTGAGACCAGGCCAGACGCAGCCTGCCAGGGGCTGACTTGACCTCCTCAAACTGATGTAGCACTGGCTGGCAGAGCGGTCACTGCTGCTGCTAAGTTTGGGTAGAAAAACAATCCATGCCCTTTTTTCCCTTGCTCACTGAACACATCTTCATTTTATGTTCTTATGGTATGTTTTCCCTACATATTTTTAACACCGCTATGAATACAAATTCTAAGAAACTTTGTACTTATGTGGTTGCTAATCAAATAAAACACTGTATGTCATATATCCTATTGATATCTATGTTATAATAAAAATAATTTTAAAGATTAAGTTTAAAATAAACAGATGAATTGAGTTAACACAATCTTTCCACTCATTAGTGTGGCTTAATTCTTGAAAGCATGGTCTGCAACAGTACAAAGTGTTAAAAGTTCTAAATGAAGAAAACAGGTTACACAATATTAATTGAATCAAATTCACAACTTAAGAATTTACATTTGTGGTCAGACAAAACAAGTTTACACCCCCAAGAAAAAAAAAATGTCCAAAGTGTTTCCAGAGATCTGAGTCTGTTTAGAAACACAAAGTTCAAAAGTTAAAGGAGGTAGTCATGTGTATATATATGTAAGTATATAACTATTAAAAGAGACAAAAAGAGGATTAAAATAATTAAAAAAAAAAAAAAACCTAGCATATTTGAAAATAAGACCACAGTTAAAACATTCAGTTCATTTGAATGCCAGACTGCTGTATTACACACAGTACATCAGCTGGTTTGACGCACAGGTAGGTGTGATTCAGAGCGGGTGTGGGATGTGGGAAACGTCCTGCGGTGAATGTGAAAGCTTTAGCACTAAACACCACACAGCTCCTGTGTCTGCTTCAACACTGTTGGGTAAAGTGAAGGGACCTAACCCTGAAGTTAGATGCAGCTTCAACAAGGAGGAATAACCTCACCTTCGCCTCCTGACCATTTCATCAGTAGTGGTCAGTAGTGGAAGCAAAGGGCCAGAGCAGCACGGTTACGCCATCACAGAAATGTTTAATTTCAGGAACAAATAGACCAGACAGAAAGATAAGGTAAATTTGTTGTTTTTTTAACTAAACCCTGCGCTGTGGGTCCAAAGTTTAGTTCATCAAGCATAGCAGTCGCCCCATGAAAGCAGACAGAACAGGTTCAATCCCGCTATCTCCCTGACCCACTTTGTCATCCACCTTCTGTACGATAAAGAACATTAGAGCCCACACAAAGTTAAAATTATAAAATACTTTGGAAAACACACATCATTAAAATAATATCTCACACATTTTACAATTTCCCTTTGGAGACTGCATTTTTCATTACTCATTTGTTGATCTCATGATGAAGCCCCGGCTAATTGATTGTTACAGGCCTGACAAATCGACTCAAAAAAATCACATAATCGACTTAAAAAAATCACATAATATTCCCATCCCTCCCTAACACACACACACACACACACACACACACATATATATATATATATATATATATAGATATTAGGGGTGGATCTTTTATGCACTAATTATGAATAATTAATTACAAAAGAAATTTAATCAGCATTAACTGATCTCCACTGAAGTGGCTATTTTCCTTATTATTCTCACCCACCCATTCTAGTAAACATATTTTAAATAGGTCTCCACTACATAAGATGCATCAAAGGTTTATAATGACTGTCACTAATCAATTTAACCATCATCATTTCAGGAAAAGGTATCTGTGGTCATCATTACATAAAATCAAAGACAACTTTATAGCTCATCTTTGTAGCATTTCCACAATTACAGAACCATTTGTCAGATCTTTGAGTTTAGTTCTTGAAATTTCACGTATTTCATCATATTGCAATTTTCTGAGAACATCTATGCAAGCATCCTCTAAGTATCTCAGAGGGTAAAACACAGAGCGACCTTGTCCGGGCTCATTGCTTATTACTTGGAAAAGACTGCGGCGTCCTGCTGATAGCCAGTGATAGCTCGTCATTTTGTCTTTTCTTCAGGATGGTCTGTCAGAAACAGCATCAAAGGTCCTTGGGTCTGGTTAGAATGGCTGCATCCTAGGAGCACATTAGTGGATTTTTCTGTTTGTGATCTTTCTCTCTTTCATCACTTTGAAATGTTTCTCCTTTCACTCCATCGACCATTCTCACTCCTTCAGTTCTGACCCATCTGAAAATATGTTTTATTTTTCCTTTGTTTGTTTATTCTTACCCATAATTGGATGTATTAAGACCGAAGTAGTCTTTCCAGTGTTGATAACATATATAATGCAAATCATAAGAGGAAATCCATTTGCCATTGGTATAGCCAGTAACCTAACCTTAACTCCAGGGTTATTATACCATAGTTTGAGTTTGACTCTTCCAGGTCTGACAAATTATGTGGATTTGAAAAGACTTCAAATTATCCTAAGTCAGGTACAAGAATTTAATTTGCTTTGATTAGAGTTGATGTACCTCAAGAACACATTTCAAGAGATTTTCAGAAAAAGCCCTTATTAATTCTGCAGTCATTCAAATGATATCCCATGCAGGTAACTCAGGTTAATTGAAGTTTTGTTACGTTGAAACTGTCTCTCAAATCTTTATTTTTTATTTTTTTTATTTTTTTTTTACTCCTGCACCTTTCTGGCATAAATCATCTACAGCTTTGTCACAGCTTGAATCAAAATGACACTTTTTCAGACTTATTAAAAGTGCACAAAGTAGAAGAATAAAGGAAAAAATACATAAAGGATGGAGAAAAAAGAAACAACAAAGCTGAAATATGGTGCATAATTACATCTACCCTCTGCATTGCGCTCACTTTCTACCGCCTTTTCTCTGTCCATCTCTAGCTGGCTGTGACGGCTGGCTTTCTGAGTGGCATTAGGAGGCTAAATTGGCCTGTTTCAGACAGGAGAACATCTGTGTTTGGTGTCAGATAATGTGTGCTGAGAAGTCAGAAGAAAGTGTGATTAAAGCCAAGCCAGTGATAATTATGTCAGACTCCATGGTTGTCCTGAACCTCCTCGGCTAGTTGAAAGAGATTCTCTTTGATGGGCAAAACATAAGGAAGTAAGAGAGTGAGAGAGAAAAAATATGAAGGGTTTTTTTTTTTTTAAAGGGGTCTTCCCATTACTGCTGTGGCCTCTTCTGCCCCCGCCAATTTGTGGAGAGTAGCTGTGAACTTCCCAGTGTACTGGAGACATTCTGAGGGGTGGCTGTAGGCTGAAACGCTTTGCTAAGTGGGCATTGTTGCTGCTAAAAAGACTAGAGATGCTGAAAGCTGATGCTTCATCCAGCAACCTGTGCAATTAACCCTTATAACTGGGTCACGATCAATGGACCACTTTTCCTCACAAATCTGTTGATGTCATAGACTTAATTTAGCACAAAATGTGATCCCCCACAACAAGACGACATCTTTTTCAAGGTCTGTTCATTTATATGAGCACTGTCTATTTTAGTGATTTGGTTGCATGATGTCTATACTTTATATCGTATATACTTTATATTAAGTACAAACAGAAAGCACGTTTGGTTATCTTAACATCAAAATTAAAATGCTTAATAGCTTTTGACTTGAAAAAATGGTAGAATCACATTTAACTTCAACAAGCAACCTTACTTCCAGGCAAAGATTCCAATATCTGAAGTAGTCTCACTCAAAATGTCTCTTGGAAAGGCAGAATTATTGCATGTCAAGTCATAATCTGTAATAGTATCCAGTAATAGTAATCCAGCTTTGCAGTTGTGCATGTTATTTTAGGGAGTGTAGTGTAAGAGTGTGACACCCTCCCCAGTACTCCATCCCTTACTATTTTCTTGTGTCACATGGAATAGCTTTATCTCAAACCAGAATTGTATTTATATGTCAGGGAATAGATCCTTGCATTAATTATGTCTCCAACAGCAATAAGGATTCTTCTGTCTGATGACTTGTCTGATGAGCAGTTTTTCAGGCATTTTAATAGAGGTGTTACACAGGTGAGTATCTCAGGAACCCATCGACCCATGTTGATGATGGACTCTTCTATCACTGTGTTTGGTTTGGAGTATTTTAGCGAAGTATTTTCCTGTTGTCACGGTTTCTGGGTTTTGGTGGGTGTTCATGTTTAGTTCGGTGTTCTTGGTTTATAGTTATGTTCCTGCTTT
>JBAFSZ010000018.1:3785818-3796647 GCA_036919955.1 Melanotaenia pygmaea
CTGCTTCAATGGCTGGGCAGAACTAATTCATGGCATGGAGATGACTTGATGATGGCACAATCTCCCACCTCTGCTTTCCAGGCCTTCTCAAGTTCTTCTTTCAGGCCTTGGTATTTCTCCAGTTTCTCATGCTTGCAATCGCTTGGTATTGCGATGTCAACCACAACGGCTTTCCTCTGCTGTTTGTCCATCACTGGTTTGCCATTACCATTATGTTTATCTTTTTTTTATATAGGGACCATTGGTGGTCTTGGTGGTCAGTTAGAGAAATGCATGACTGGCTTGCAGCAGGAATGTAATTGGTGAGTGGCAGATGACTCAGCAATGGATGACTCTTAGGTGGTGCCCATTTACCTATATCAAAATTATTCATTAGGTCAGTACGTCCAAATGTTTTTTTTTATTTTCTGGGTTTAGTACCATTTTGTGTGTCTTATGCTCTGTACTTATGTTTGGTCATTTGTGGTTTGAAAATTCCTCAAGCAAAGAATAATAACTGACCTTGTTTGCAGATGAACATATCTTGTCAGCAGTACTACGAGTGTTTTATTTTATATGGTGGTCTATGGGGAAAAATCTTTTTAAAGCCACAGGATATTTTATTGGTTCTAAATCTGCAGGTGGAAACTGGGACAAACAGCTGGGAGTGCATTATGTTGATGCCATATCCAAGTCTCCATGGGCAGATCAAATTCTCATACTGTACAAGAGAGACAGTTATGATCAGAAATCAGAATTCTTTTTTGGATCAAGTCACCAGTCAGTCATTGACCAAATTAAAATTCTTCTAATTCCATTGTAAGTTTACCTTTAAATAACTCTTTATTAGTCTGTAATATTTCCGGTTGGGTAGCGGGGTGGGGGTGTGTATGGGAGGGCAGTTGTTAGAAACTGATAAATGCTATATAATGATGGAAACCACCCGACTTATTTTGAATCATAACTTCCACAGTTTGCCCTACCTAAAAGACACTCATATGTTAAATTCAGTATGAACATAACATCAGCTCTCCACTGTCATTAAAGTTTGAATACTCTGCAACACCTTTCTAGGTCAAACAACAGCTGCATCTGAAATAAGTCAGTGTCTTTGATGAGTTGCCTTTCATGACAGATAATGTTCACCCTGGCTTGTCTTTTACAAAATAGCCCCATTAACTGAAGTGCATTCACACCTGTCTACTAGACCTGGGATGATTAGGGACTTGGGTTGATTTGGTGAGGGTGCTTTGAAATAGCATTTGCAATAGCTGAGTACATAAAATGTTAAAACTCACACATACTCTACAAACATTCATCATTGTGGCAGAATCTTGACGTCTGTATCGGAGAGAAATCTGTGAATTGGAAACAGTGGCACTCTGAAGGTTTAAGCAAAATTAACTATCTATTTGAAGAAGGGGTATTTTTGTTATCTGAAAAAATGTTACAGAAATTTGGTGGGAAAAGATGACGTTTGGAAATTTTTGCAAATAAGGAGTTGTACTTTCTCTAAGCTAGACTGTATTACTGATACAACGGTGGTAAACCACACGAAACTTCCACTGGGGAAATGGAAAGCTGCAGAATTTTAAAAAAGAGAGAGATTGAAAGTGATAAATGAGCAAAAATTATTGCTGTTTGTAGTAAATATGTGAGAGAGACAATGAGTAAACTTACACAACATAATGTATTACATAGATACAATTACACAACATCTAGATTGTCTAGGGTGAAACTACTGGGTGATGATTTGTACTGGAAATGCAAAGAGGAGAACTGCAACTTTCTTACACTGTATGTGGAAATGTGTTTTTATCAGACCTTTCTGGACACAGATTTCTAAATTTTAAGTAATTGGCTTAGTGCAGAAATCTCCTCAAATCCAAAGTTCTGCTTACTGGGGGATGGATCTCAACTGCCTAAGATAACCTTATATGACCTTTTGGAAATGCTGGTGAGTACAACAACAGCTTGCAAGTTATTTTAAGACATTAGAAGGCATCAGAATCTCTGTAGGTGAATGAATGGGTCTGCACAATGAGTGAACCTGCATCCTATGAATGTATATTAAGTAGATTAAGTGATGACAAGGGGAGGGGGTGACCCCTTGGGACAGGTTTTGGGACTTCATAAATAACCCCCATCTGAATTGTTTTTTGTTGCTGTTGTTGTTGTTTTTTTGTCTCCTAAAATGTGATCTTGTAAAACTGTATAAACAGCAACATGTCTACATGATATATGGGGATGCACATTAGTTATGTATGTGTATGCAGGTATGAATGTACGAGTGTATCTGCAGGTGTGTGCGGATACAGATACGTGTATATATTGGTTGATATTATTATGTATCCATTTTCTGAGTCTGTTGCCAGAGTTTATTGTTAATTATATACTACCCCTTTCTGGATGGTGAAACACATGATGTTTGCCATGTACCAAGCCTTTGAAAAAAACCAAACAAAAAGAACAAAACATATTATATATAGAGGCGATGCTGCATCAGGAATTACTACAGGATAGGACAAGAAAAACAACAAACAAGAAAACTCAGTCATCTATTGGTTAATGCAGGACAACTGTTTCCACCATTAACAGCATCTATCAGAACTTTTGCCTTGCTCTTCATGTCCGATGACAGTGAATTTCTCTCAGCATGAGCAGCTTCTTTTCCAACATGCAAATATGTTCTGGTTGTGGATACCCACAATGCCCTTTGTGTTGTAGTCCACTTGCTGTTTTTGTTTCACTTGAAGTGGACTGAGATCTATGCTTGTAGATGGAACACAGCTCACTGCTTTGGTTGTTTGTGTATTCACACCTCCCTAAACAAAAATGTTATTCTGAGTCATCGAACCAGAACTCCAATAGGATGGGCTGATGTGAATGCGCCCTTAGAGTTTCTGTGGTGGTTCAGTTAATCCAGCGGTTCAGTAAAGCCTGACCTCTCTTCTGCAGTTCTTCTTCCTCTTCTTTATATGTTTTGGCCGTTGGCAAAAACAAATTGGTGCATTACTGCTATCAAGTGGTCTGGAGTGTGGAGTCGAAAGTTTTTAACAGCCCAAGCTGTCAAAACTTTAGTTTGTCTGAAAACCCAGAGGAAGATAAAAAATTTGTGTCCAAAGGCGAGGTAATAGACTTTCTTAATATCTACTGCAGCTGCGCAAGTAAGCCTTCATGAGTGTAAAGCAGCTGAAAGTGATATTTTCATCTGCTTTTTTGATGCAGCTACTCCATATTTGGCATACTAATATTGATTGTTATGGTAAAATGATGAGATAGAAATGTGACTTTATGAGAACTGGATGTGATATCCCTCATTTAATTTACTGTCTGACCTCAATCAAATGGCAAATTTTGCAAGTGCACTGTACCTTTTTCTATTACTTTTACTGCGATGGCTGAATGAAGCTCTAAAGAATTTTACTGAAAACACGAACAGTGTATGAATACTTGTCACTATAATGTCATTATAACAGATTAAAGAGTCCATGAAAAGTCTATGTCTTATATTTGAAAAATAGGGGTTATATGACTCATGCCATTGTTCGGCATTGATCCTATCCACTGGCCTGCAGGCAGCAGCAGTAGGTATGGCCGTTTGCAGATTGTACTCCACCGTCGAACACTGATTACAGTTGTTGAAACCCCCCACCCCACCCCCTTATTTTATTGCCTCTGTAACATGTGTCAAGATCTGTTGTGAGAGTGCCACTTAATGAAGTCGTACCTGAATTTATTTGCTGCTGCCTCTACATAGCGCGAGAGAGGAGGTTCCAATTAATAGAACGTTAGAGGACCCAGTGATTTATAATTAACAAGCATGCGGGTTATAGTAAACATAACACTCAATGTAATAGCCCTGGAGAGAGACGGGAAGTGGAGAAAGAACTGAGGAGGAGGAAGATGAGAAAAAAATGAGCGTTGATTTGTCCCTTGGTGGATGAGCGGAGTCCTTGTGGCTGACGGGAGCTGTCTAAAGTCGCTAAATGAATAATCATCTGTGAGTAAGACTGGAGACAAACGCTTAACGAGGATGATGTGAACCTCACTGACATGAGAGGACTGAAAGAGAGAGAGACAAACTGACAAAGAGAAAGATGGCAGCAAGCAAAAATAGTCCTCTCTGAGTGAATGGCATGCACATTATAATAGCGATGAAGTTGCTTTACCCAACAGGCCATAGCAAGCCTCTTCTGTAAGGTTGAATAGCTGTTTGTCAGAATTTCTAAAAGGGTAACAAATCCCCACTTATTTCCCAATGGTTTGCTGCCGTTGCATGACAGGAACAAAGGAGGACCCACCCAAAGTAAACGCAACAGTGACAACACTGACAGAAGAATAGGGATCTTCTAGTAAGCATTTATAAAACATCTTTACTCCAAACTTTGGCTGTTTGTGGGTTATTTAACTGGCTCACACGTCTAAACTTCTAAACCAGAAACTCAAACCTGTCCCACAAACCTTATCGCATGCCATCTCCTTCACTTTACTCTGTATATTTCAACAGCAAACCATCAGAGGCTACACTACAGGGATTTAAGAACAGTGAAGAGGCTTTGGGAGGCAGATGAGAAGTTTTGCTGTATCACTGTAAAGCTCAGCGTCAAGTGGTTCATTGCTTTTATAAAACACCGAGAGAAGAAAGGCAAAGGTTCAATGAGTGGTGCATTTTCTAACAGTAAAAATTAGATCATCTGAAAATGTCTCCTTACAGCCAAACGATACTGCTCTTCAGAAGCAGCTTAATAGAACACTTTTGACACCACACCACAGACTTAGGGCCTCAGTGTACTTGAGACTAAGTGTCTCCATCAATTTTGTGTGACCATGTACAACAACATGGCTACCAAACAGAAACTTTTTTTTTATTAATTTTTTATTGTAACTTTGTTAAGACTAAAGAATAAATCAAGAAATAAACAATGAGCTCTGAGAGAGATCAGTTTTGATACACAACCAGGAGGCCATGGGTACCACCCTGCTAGCCTCCCACGATCCTATCCAACCTTGAGTTCTGATTGGCCATCTGGTATTGTTTTATGTCACGTCCTATTAAGCTCATTGATCCTCCCTCTTGTCAGTAGTATGTGGTTGATCTTCGTGAATCATTATGAGTCTGTAATATGAAAATGGCCCAAGTCTCTGGTTGCAGAACATAATTGTCTGTGTGTGTTGGTTGATGCGAGCCCTGCAGCATGCTGACTGCAGTGGGGATTGGGTTGTCCATGTGGTGTTTGTACCAAAGAAAGAGCAGACTTGATTTATTAAAGGTACATATGCTCTCACTGAATCACCATAAAAGACAGAGCTGCTGATTTTCAGAAAATACAGTAGCATGTCTGTGCACAGTTAAACAGTGTGTATAAAAAAATAAAAATAAAATAACCACATATTTGACCAACATTTCTTATAAAAAAAATAAATTATAAAAAGGTGTAAATTTTACTGGAATATTGGAAAGTACTCATTGGTATCTTTATGGGTACTTTGTACCAAATGGTAAGATTACTGAAGAGTGAGACATTACCATTATCATATCATTATTACCTAGCATTGTTCGGTCCACGTAATAACTTGGTCAGTGGTTGTAGCGGCAACATCGTGGTTTCAATAAAATAACAACCTTCAGCTTATTTCTGAGTGTATAACACCCGGATCTTTATTTACACACAATGACTGATGTGTTCTGATGTTCAGCAGGGCTGTAATTTAACAATGAAACCTCCCAAATGTGGGTTAAAATTCATTTTACTGGATGTAGATTCAAACTTACTGGCCTGTATGACAGGTGATTAATAAAGCAAATAATTTGGATTATTTGTCCAGGCTGTGCTGTCACTACATTTTTCATTAATGGTTTTTCTGTGATTGTGTTGTCAACAACACTGATTCTTAGATATAATTGTGCTTAGAAAACTGATACAAAGGGCTGTTGGCCAAGAATAAGCATTTGGAGATTTGAGAATAAGAATGTGTTCATATATACTGTGTAAAATGCGTTTACTACAACTCAACAAGTGAACTAATAAGTGGTGGTGATTTTAAAGAAATTAATGTTTATTGGATGGATTTTTTTCAGTTATCACATTTGCCACTGATGCAACAACCTGATCATAAAAGTATTGTTTTAACTAAAGTGATGCCATTTTTTAGTGTGATGACATAACAAATGCAATGTTACGTCTAAAGGAGCTGAGAAAATAGAAACAATTTCTACTGATGAGGTGTGATAAGCAATCTAATTTCCCTCACTTGTCAAGTTGGTGATGCATCCTGAGCATTCAGGACCTGTGAGATAACCTATGAGATAACAGTGAAATTCATCTCTCTAAACTCAAGAGTAAATGTGGATCTAACAGAATAAAGGATGATATGGATCCTCTTTAGCGGATTGTTCCGATGCAAGCAAGGAGCACCAATCCAAACTGAACGTAGCTGGAGCTGATCAGACCAGTTGTATGTTTCACTGTCAGTGTGGAAATATGAACCTGCTCAACCTCCCGCCCCACTTCCCCCTCATCTTCCCTCTGGACTCATTTATTTACATTAGCGTGAGGCAGAAAGGCATAAGAGGAAGCCTTAAAGTAGAGCCACAATGACTGATTTAAGCCGCCACCCAAAAGCCAGTTCTTTTTTTTTTTTTTTTTTTTTTTGGCTAAGAGGATTTGTGTCTGGTCCATGTATCAGACCTCTCTCTCTCTCATTTCTCTGAGGGACAAAGTCCTCCCTCATTCACTCTGAGCAAAAGTAGTCTTGCCACTAGCTGCTGGGCTAATGACATTTATCCTTATGGAAATGGAAGAGGAGGAGAAGGCTTTTGATGCAGATTTGGACACACATATACACCTGAGACAGGCCGACATAAACCGGCTGGCTACTTTTAAGGTCTGCACACTCAACGATTTACACATACTCCCACACACAACTGTATGCATGCACACACACAATTCCCTTCCAGCTTCTTATCCCCTAACTGGCCACCAGTCAAAATAAGCCTTATTCTCTGGGGTTTAAATTTTCTCCTGGCTGGGCTTGGCTAGGCACACTCAGTTAAGATGGCAGCAAAACAATCTCTCTTCTCTCGTTTCCACCATCTCTTTCTTTCTAATGCTAATGCCCGGATGGATATGTTCCCTTTCTCACTGGCATGCAAGGAGGCCAAATTTCTGATTAACCCAAAGACAAAGTTTCATAGCATTCAGGTCAAAAAGGCGTTTCAGAATGCAGGAAGGGGGTGTCACACTTTGTTGTCAGACAGATAATTAAACCAAGAGCTGAAAAGTTGATCACAATGCAGGATAGTTTTTTTGATCTAGAAATACGACAAAATGGGTAAAGAAATGTTCGGTAGCAGTTATTTACAAGTGCTTGGTATAGAGGTTTTTCTCTTGAGATGGCTACAGGCAAACTGGTGCTGCATGGATAAAATTAAGTTGGAATTAATTGTCAAAAACTTAATGGTATGAACTGTGTTTGAAAAGATCTATAGCATTTAATAATGGACACTGCTCTGACATTGGAGGAGATATTACTGTGCTTAGGTTTGAGTTCAGGTATCAAAAGTTTATGTTTCTTTAGGTTGTAATTCTGAGTCCAGTTCAAAGCCTTGGATTATTTGTTTTGTTCTTCATATAGTTTTTGAAACTAGTTTAAGATGATTTGAGGTTTGTTAACATGGTGCATTATCCTGCTGGAAGTAACCATTGAAGATGCTACACTGTGGTCATAAAGGGATGGACATGGTCAGCAACAATAGTGAGGTAGGCTGTGGTGGTTAAACCAGACCACGTTGGTACAAATGCCTCTTTTCCACAAGTACATACGAGACCCTACCATACGCGACTCTACAAGGTTTGTGGAGTTTTCCACTAGGGGTTTCCCGGGCCGAGTAGATACTTTCGTAGTACCTACTTCATCAAGATTCCACACGACTGAGTTGGACTTAAGCATGACGCCTATAGTTTTAAGGTCAGAAATTGACAGTTTTAGCTCCACGCGAACCATAGAAAAATGACATGTGGACGTCAAGGAGTCTCTTCTGTTCACTTCTATTCATCCTGTGATTCTCTGAACATCTCTCAACTACTGAATCAGCCTTTAGAGTAAATGTATTTTGAAAAGATAACATTGCAACTTTTTAAAGACCTCATTCTGAGTAATCCTTTTTATTTTACTTCTTCTGATAATGAGATATGAAATTTACATTTATAGATTGCACATACACAGCTTCCCAGGTGACCAAAAGTCTCTGTCAGAATGCTTGCAGCTTTCTCAACACTCCCAGTTTACCTGCACAGGTCACAGAAATGCACATATTTGGAACGGTTGAAGGTTGGACTGGTGTTCAGGAGATTTAACATGAAAACAAAGGCTTCAAATAATTAAAAACAGATGGGTGATGGTTCACACTGAGCTCAGCATGGTCAATTAACAGCTTCATCCACTGTGGCTATTAATTCTGTAACTCAGAAAACGTATGTGTGTGTGTGTATGTGTGTGTGTGTGTGTGAACATGTGATTGCTTGCCATCATCCCTTCTCTGCCATTTCTGAATTCTCCTGCACCCCCCGCCACCCCGTTTGTCTTAGATGAAGACATACAGCAGCGCTCCCTCGGGGTGCGCCAGTGTTTTTGTCTGGGAGTGTAATAAAGAATCTGGGGGTCAAATGTACAGCGATATCCTTTGTCCATTTCTGTCTCCAAGCACACGTGCATACAGACAGGGCAGACGTTCAACGCTAGAGTTGGTTACATAAACCAGATGGCTGGCTGGCATGAAATAGATAACATCTAAGAGGTGTGTGTGTGTGTGTGTCTTTGTGGATGCTTTTTGTGAGTAAATTTGTTGTACCTACAGTATGCTCCAGGAAAAAACCACTAGGGACTTTGTTTGTTGTCTTCCCCCCATGGGGGAAACTCTGTCAGCTTTACAAGCACATTGGTTCTCACCACACACACAAACAGAAGTCAGAATATTCTGTCTGATAAACAAGGGCTGAGTATATCTGAGTGTGTGATGGTGTGTGGACTAAGCTTTCTCACTTTTTGCTTTTATGTGTGTGTTTCAGAAAGTAGTATGATGAGAGACACACACAAATACACACGTATGCATGAAATGTAAAATCAGCCCTTATATGAATTTTCTGGTGCTGTTGCTCATCTCATTAAAAATGCATCAGTCCATGTTCACTTCCAACCAGGCCTTCTTTATCCAATCCTAGTTTTTTTTTTTTTTGTTTGTTTTTCTTTTTGTTTCTTGTTTTTTTTTTTTTTGGTTGGAAAAATCTGGTTCATTTAAGGAGGTGCGAACACGCAACTGAACTCTAGCGCCATTCAAAGATGTAGATCCCACCCAAACGTACCGTTCTTAGTTTGCAGTAAATGAGCCAAATGGAGGAAATGGGGTTGTAAATTGTAAGTTGTCTTGCATTAATCAATAGAAAAGATTTTTTATTTTTTTTTTTGTCCTGTCTTCTCCTTCAGTAGCTCTTGAAATAGTACCTCAAGTACCTCTCTAGTTTGGGATGGATCCGTCTCTGCTCCATCATTTACAAACTGTCCAGAACTCGGTGGCCCGTCCTCTGGCAGGGAGAAAACGATGTGAGCATGTCACTCTGGTGCTGGCTTCTCGTGACTGGCTTCCTGTACAGCACAGGATCTATTTTAAGATATTATTACTTGTTTTTAAGAGTCTTAATAGCACAGCACCACCTTACTTATCAGAGCTTTCAATCATTCACACTTCTGTCAGAGCACTGATATCAACCAACCAGCTGCTCTTAACATTTCCTAGAACCAGGCTAAAAGGCAGTGTTTTTTCTGTCACTGCTCCCAAACTCTGGAACAGTCCACCTTTTAATTTTAGATTAGTATAGAGCATTGAGCATTTTAAATTATTTTTAAAAACAAACCTTTTTTCACTGGCTTTTCCTCCTGCTTGAGCATTTTAATTGAGTTTTATTAGGGTCCGAGCCATGCGAAGTATGGAAGGACCCTATTGTTCCTGAAATGTTTTTTTTTCTCCTAAGCGCTTCGACCCCAAATTTGACCCCCTAAACACCCATGAAAAGTTGTGAAACTTGGCACACATGTCAAGCCCGGCGAAAATCGCGATATTCTAAGGTCCACATACACTTCAATGCAAAAGTCGCTCAACAGCGCCACCTAGACTGCCCAAAAATCCCCAAATGAATGGGGTCCGGGAACGTCTACTTCAACATAGGAAGACGAAACTCGGCACACACGTGTAACACCCCGAGTCGAGCAAAAAAGTCTTTCTAACACCTGTTGCCATGGCAACAGGGTGCCTGCCATCTTGCCGTGTGTGGCCATTTTTTTTTTGCCATTTTTTGCACTTTACACACATCGTTTCTGAACAAACTAGTCTGAGGGGATTCGTGCGACTGACTCCAAACTTGGTGGGAAGCTTGCTGACAAGTTGGGGACCAAACGCTATTCAAATCTTTCTAATAGCAGAAAGCGTGTTACCGTGGCAACCGATGGAAAATGACCTTCCCGCCATGAAACATGGTTTGCTCATATCTCCATAGAAATACGTGTGATCTGCACCAAAGTTCACAGGACTCATACGTGTAGCACCCCAAGTCCAGCAAAGAAGTCAATGAAACACCTGTTGCCATGGCAACGGGGTGCCCGCCATCTTGGATTTCACTGCCATTTGAACGAACTAGTCTGAGGGAATTCGTGCAAATGACTCCAAACTTGGTGGGAAGCTTCCTGACAAGTTGGGGACCAAACGCTATTCAAATTTTTCTAATAGCAGAAAGCGTGTTACCGTGGCAACCGACGGAAAAATGCCTTCTCGCCATGAAACACGGTTTGCTCAT
>JBAFSZ010000018.1:3796747-3823838 GCA_036919955.1 Melanotaenia pygmaea
CACCTGTTGTCATGGCAACATCGGGTGGCGGGGTCCAGGCAGCTCGGACCCGATGGATGCCGCTTGCGGCTTTAATTGTATTTATGTTCTTTTGTGTTTTATATTATTTTAATGTAATTTTATCTACTTTTTCTTGTATTTTGTTTTGTGAGATCTGTTTGCCTCACACATTTGCCAATTTCAGTCTGTGCACGATCACGACAGATT
Source organism: Melanotaenia pygmaea (assembly GCA_036919955.1). Classification (NCBI taxonomy): domain Eukaryota; kingdom Metazoa; phylum Chordata; class Actinopteri; order Atheriniformes; family Melanotaeniidae; genus Melanotaenia; species Melanotaenia pygmaea. The sequence goes on from JBAFSZ010000018.1 coordinate 3,796,955, forward strand.
TCTGTGGAAAATTGTCATGCCAACAGCCCGTAACTAGTGCCGACTAGTGCCGACTATGCACAACTGGAAGTCAATGGGAAAATCTGGAGAAAAGATGTGTAGTGTCCCCAGCTTTTTCTACTAAGTAAACTTAACCTGGTAAAAGCAAACGGTACAATATTACTAATGGCTGGGATATACTTGCTGTAAATGCAAGTGTACAAGTCAACATTATGGCAAATGACGGAGGCGTGGTAAAAAATTTCCGCTTTTAAAATGGTCACAGAGGATCTGTGTGCTCTCTAGCTGGGCTGCACTGCCTGGAGAATTTGACCATACAAGGACAATTGGGAATGATAATGTGATGGTGTCCTGGTTTCTTCAAAAAGTCTCACAAGAGTTTGAAATTACTGGAACTCAAGTTGCTTCTGCTTGAAATATTTTAAACATATGTGTCTATCCTCTACATATTATACTATACAATATACCACAGTAACTGGTGTTCTATGTACAAGCATACACATACACATACGTGCGTTATAGAGAAAGGGGGTAGCACTTTACACTACAGCTTGGTAATTATATGGCAATAGTGTGGTAATATCATGTAATACAGAAGAGATAATTTAGTAATACTTCGTAATTACCAGTAGCAATAACCAGGTAATATGCTAGTAGTAACCCTGGGTACATCATGTTAACAACAGACTAAAACTGAAGTTAAAGGCTAATAAGTTGCCTGTAACCTCCAGCAATTGTAGGGTAACAGATTTAAAGACAAAGTGAAACCATTTGGTAGTACTATGGTATATTGTTGTAATTACCTGGAAGCTGTCTGGAAGTGTGTACAAATATCTGTACATACTTAAATAAAAGAGTAATTATGGTGACATAATGTCATTATTAGCTAATTATAATTGGACAGTTTCTATGTAATAACCACAAATCATGGCTGTGAAATTATCCATTGAATGTTTCTATTTTATTTCGTACTAATATTACATTACAGCACACATTGCCATATAAAACAATAACATGGAAACAACATCAGTAGTTTCTATGTATTAACCATCAGGCAGGGCCGCAAAGTAAGCCATTACCGTTGTCTGTATTATTCCATGGTAATATTACATTACAGCAAACATCGCCATATAAAACAATAACATTTTGTTGATGTGTTTAATTATTTTACTATTGATTTGAATATTTCAATTATGCTGGAGTGAATGATAATCTGGTTCATTACAATGTTACCCTCGACAGGTTTCCAGTCTATCTCAGTACAACACAGAGAAACGGAAGTAAGACAAAAACACAAATCAAGCGGCCAGGACTCTTCTGACAGTGTCATAAAATCTGTTAACTGTATATAACTCTGAGTTAGGTGAGACTGGTGCTACACCTGAATAAGGGTAGTCTATTTTTAATCTAATCTTCATAACTGCAAGGCTGTTGTTCAAATAGCTGCCAGTTATGTAATCCTTGTTTTGTCCTTGTTTCTATTGCTGTTTATAGGAGGGCAACCATCAGGTCCTGCAGCTTCTTTAGAATTGTGTGTGTTGAAGGATTTCCTGACATCGCCCTCTTTGATGATACGCTTATCTATGGCAGCTGGTTTTATATTTTGGAAAATCTCTGTGCACTTGTCAGGGTTTTTGTACCAGCCATCTCATTCTCACCATGACCATAAGTGAGAGTAGGAATGCAGATCGACCGGTCAAGCTTCATCTTTCAGCTCAGCTCCTCCTTCACCACGACCGACCAAGTCCTCATCACTGCTGATGTGGCTTTGATACACTAAAAATGTATAACAAGCTGGCTGTAGTCAATTTATTTGAGGCAGGACCATTTTTTTTAACTTCATGACCTAAAAGATTTGAGTCTGTAGAACTTAAATGAACCTGGTTAATCTGCAGTAAGTTGGCTGTAAGTAAATGAGGGTTTTGAAGAAACTCTGTGATAAATCCCACATAAGTTGCAGGCGATAATTTACAATTAACCTTATTTTTATTTTCAAAACATGATGATTTCAAGTCCACCTTACTTAACGTAATTGATGGACTCAAAATTGTTCTTGCTTTGCAGCAGGAACTTGGTGTTTTTGGTTTTTTGCTAAAATAATGTCCGACTACTGACCTCTGTCACGGTCTAGATAGTTGGTTTAATACGTAGACACTGCCAACAATAATTAATAATCATTCATTTTCATCATCAATCAGCGTTATAACAAGTAAACTGTATTTTTAAAGCGGAACATGTGTGGAACATGTTGCCTATGGTGAAAGGTGGATTATTGCTGATATGAGGTCTGTATGAAGACTGACGAATATTTTCCTGACTCTTTAGCTGAGAACTGGTTTCTTTGGAGGTCGAGATCATCAAGGGAGTTGTGAGATAGTTTCTTTTTATTTATAACGACTTTTTATTCCTAAATAATACAAAACAAGAAGCTAAAAGAAAACAAAACAAAAGAAAATTTGACATTTTTTGTTGGGTGATTGGAAAATGGACATGACATGAAAGTTGAATTCAATTTTTTTACCTCTGAAATCAGTGGAAACCTTTTGTGTGATTTGAATTATTAATCAATCCCCAAATAAATAAATAAAAACTAAAAAAGTACTTTAGAAAAGCCCTTGATAATTCCAGGGTAAGTGCAGGATTTTATGCAGAGTAGTTCATTTTTGTCATGAAAACTGAGCAATAGCAGAATATGGATGATTGAAATCCTTAAAGTAGCTCCAGCACATAGGAAGAAGGCAAAGAAGACAATAAATGGCCTGAAATTTCACTCATATTTGCTATTACAGATAAAACTGAGAAACTACTGAAAACAAGTTGAAGGAACTGTTCTTCATGCTGCTGAAGTGCAGAGAATTCCTTCAATAGTAAGAGATCCAGAGGTATATTTCCATTCACCACTTCAGCATTGTCTTTTTCTATTTTCCTTAATATATTTCACATTATCTTACACTTTCAATTTTTCTGCATCTATCCAAAGCCAGACCACTGCCTTCACCTTCCTTTTCCCTACAGTATGAAGTTTTTCATAATTAAGGGGGGGGAGGGGCTCCAAACAAGCAGTGTGCTAATTCTTCCTTCCCGCTCGCTTGCTCCGCCACAAATTCACCCATACTAACTCCTCATCTCTTTCATTTGGGGAGCACTAATGTGTTAAATGCGAACAACAAAGATAGGATATCTTGCCATTTTCTGCTTCCCTACTGTTTCCCACGTTGCTATAGTGGCTAAATTGGATCAAACCAAATGCAGGAATTGTCTGTCTGAGGCCAGATGTGATATTTTTCACACTGTAGCTTCAGGTAGTTGTGGGGGGGTAGATAAATAAATGGAAGATCTAAATGGCTCCCTCATTGGGTTTGAGACTGATTTTGATTTGCTGATGGAGGCCAGTTTATCAGTTGATCCTGTTAGATGAAGTGAAGTGTCTGTGTGCTTGTATGTGAGTCTGCCAGGAGAGTTAACAACCGCTGTAAATAGGCCGGGGCTCAGTGTCTTGATTTGTGTGCAAGACATGCTGTGTGTGTGTAGTTGTGAGTGTGTGAATCCTCTCGCTGGCTGTTTTTTCCATATAAAAGCAATTTGCCCCATGCTCAGGCTTGGCAATGAGCAGATGCTACCATTGTAAATGATGATTCGAGGGGCTGTAATAAAGAGTTGATAAACACAGAATTACTGCTGGGCTGTGGGCATGCAGAGAGAATGGTGTGTGTGCGTGTGTGTGTGTGTGTGTGTGTTGGGGGGGGTGTCACACACAGAAAGACATCTTTCAACCTACGTTTGGTTGGTATGTGCAATGTGAAATACAAGTGAGCTTGTTCCTTGTTTATGATTACTTAAAAAAAATCTCTGTTACTATATCTTATAAAATCTACTGTATCTGTGTGGATTTCACCATCAGTAGGCATTTCTTTAGCATCATGTCTCCTCTCTAAGCTTTCTCCACCAAGTAAATGTCAGTGCACTGTGGACTTTTGTCTTATCTATTACTCTGTCCCTTTTATCTCTTTCTTTTCCTTTGTTCATCTCTTAATGTCCTCTTGAGTTTGGGCCTCTTTTATGAGTCTGCCATGGTGGGCGTTGAAAACGGCCGGTGTATTGATATCCACTTGCTGGTGTGTGACACGTGCTGCAAAGAAAGAAGTAGCTAGAATGTGGTGCTCCAGGCTGGAGAAAAAATCCTGGGGTTGCTGCAGGACAATGACAGTTCTAGGCATGTGCAGAATGAAGGACAGTGTGCTGTCAAAACAAAAAAAGAGTTGGAAAGTTATATAATGTTGCTTTAAGGTGAGACTTCAGCCTCATCGATGCTTCCTTTATCTATGTTTATAGTTAAATCTATTTAAAACATTGCAAAATGCCACTTCCCACACGTGCCCTTTAGTTTGGCATGGTGGGTAGCGCTGAGTTCAAAGCGCAAACATGTCAACAGTGGATGTTTTGATTAGGGAAATTATCACTAAGAATCAAACGTTCAAGATTGCCAATGTTGTCACTGTTCAATAAAAATACAATGAAATTATAGAAAACTGTGTTCAGTAACATGCCAAAAAAAACAAATCAAAACATACACACCCAAGAACTCACACACCAACACTCACATTTTCAGAGAGAAATGTGAGAAGCGACAGTGCAGTAGAAGTCGCAGGCTGTGCGGTGGCGTCTTCTTTGGTCCTCTTACTGGGTTCGTGTGAACTGTACCGCTCAACACTTCCCTCATGGTTCTGGTCTGTCTGGTTATGCATCTGCAAGCTCAAACTAAATATGCACAACGTAAATGTGGAGTATGGACAGTAGGTGCTGACTGAATTCAGGATCTCAACATCGGTCCCCTGGCCCACTGTACAGCAGGTTTTAGTTGCTTCCCTGCTCCATTACACCTGATTGAAATTGAATTGATTCAACAGTTTGTTATGAAGTTCTACAGAATAACTCATTAATCTGAGCCAGGTATGTTGAAACAGAGAAACATGTAAAAGCTGCAGGACAATGGCCCCGGCGAGCAGAGTTTAAGATCCCTGCCTTGGATAGACTTTATTGTCATTTGGTATTCAACAAGAGCACACAGATCAAATGGTTCAATGCGGGATTAAAAAAGAGTATGAAAGAGTACAATAAGACATGACCCGTCAAGGCAACAGTAGTGTAAAAGGTGTCTAGAAGCATGAAATGCAGAATAGGCAGCAGGTTTTCATTCAGAGATTAATTAATGACCAGAATTTACAGAAGTTTAACTGATTTCAAATTTGAGATTTGTTTTTTTTTTTATTGATATTATTAGATTCTAAGAGGACATGGAACGAGTTTGATTTCTGTGTGGAAAGATAGATTCATTTAAACATTATCATCTGTCTCTTGTTAGTACTTGATTTTGTATTGCTAGTTTTGGTCATTTTATCTTTTATTGTAATTTTTTTTTAAAGGTGTGGGCTGATAGGGAGAATGGGGTGGGTTGAGGTTTTTGAGTTGTTCAAAAGGAATTTTTTGTATCATTCCTTTATGTGTGGACCCCAGGAAGACTAGCTACTGGCAAGGCAGCAACTAATGGGGATCCTTGATACAAATAAACAAACAAACAAATAAATAAAACTCTGGGAAAAACTTACATAACCTGGTGGTCCTCCAATCAATGCAGTGGAACCTCTTTCCAGAGACCAGCTAGAGGCCTTGATGATATCCCTGGCTTGGGACATGTGATGCTTAAGTCCAATGTCCTGAACAGAGGGAAAAGAAATCCCAGCAATTTTCTCTGTTGTCTTCACATTCTTCCAGTCAGAGACGTTACATCCTTCACACCACACAGAGATGCAGCTGGTCAGAATGCCCTACGGTGCTTCTGTAGAATGTGGGCGGAAAGCGGTGGGTTCCCCCGATCTGGCAAAGGAGGGCAGATGCTGCTGTGGAGTGTGGCCAAGCTGATTCTTCCTGAAGTTGATGATGGTGTCTTTGGTTTTGTCCACGTTTATGATAAGGTTGATCACACAGGATCATATAAAAAATATGTAACTGTAAAATCAGTGAAAACGTTACAGCATCATGTGTTAAGAGTAGAACAAAACCAGAGCTGATGCTTTACAGCTGCAGCAGACAGAAACAAAAGCTGGTGACTTATTAGTCATATCTATGTTTGATGATATAAGAGACTTGTAGCTTGAGAGGGAGGCTAAATCAAGACTGAAACGAGAGAAAAATTCTGTCACTGCTCTCTCTCTGCTGGCCTTGTTGGTTTCCATCTGCATTTATTTGTTTGTTAGGCTTTGCTGAGACAGTCAGGTTTATTTACAACTAAATGCATGTGTTTGGCAGTTTTGGAGCATCGACTGCTGGTGTACTGCTTTGATCCCTGAGAAAACACCTCCAGCACATAAATATTAGTTCAAAATATAATTTATTAGTAAGAAACTTCCAATAGTTTAACACAGATACGCAATTCTGGACCTGAAAATCATTTGTTCCTTATCACACGCCTCTCTCAAGCCGCTGTACTTGTTTTGCTGGTGGAATGTTTTGATGCGGTTGTACATCAAGTGGCCTGTAAATGCACTGACCCCTGACTCATAGGGACCTGGAGTGTGTATGATGCAAAGATGTGTCCCCAGGATGGCCCTTAAAGGGCTGTGATTATAACCCTTTGAAGAGTCTACACACCAAAGTGTATTTTTCTTTTTTACCCCCCAACGTTTCCCATTTCGCTCAACGTTTGATGTACATTGGACATTTTGTTCAACCAAAAAAAAATAAAAAATAAGGGAAGATGGCACACACACAAGCATGCCAGCTTTTTACAAACATAAAAATAGCACAAGTGCTTTTGCAAACACATGTCCACACTTGAAAACCTCTTCATAGAAGAAACAGAGACAGAGGGAAGACAAGGGGAAGAGGAGAGAAGGAAAGATGAGAACAGAGAGCAAATGTAAGGAGGATTAACAGAGAAGAGAGGTCAGTGTGACGGAGAATCTCCACCCTTTAGCGCTGCTGCCTCTTTTATGTTCTCCATACTTGGATCTGTGCTTGGCCTGGTGTGCATGTGTGTAGCTAAGTTCTGGGCAATTTCCCCTTGAATCCAGTACCGGAAACCTGATTTCCCTCAACTGGCCCTCCAACTCCACCAACACCACTGTATCCATCCTCTCTCTGGGGGGTGGGGGGAAGTCGGCAGTGATGACTTCTCAGGAACCGATTCTACCTAAACACAAGCGTTGTACTGTAAGTACTGACTGTGCTCTTCATAAAGGAAGGAAATTAGATCCCATTCCTTCAGCCTCTCCATGGCTGTTCTTAAGTAAAGGTGAATGTTTCATTTCTTACCCAACATTTAAAGTCAAGTCCTTTAGCTCATGTATCCTGACCGCAGACCAGTTTGTCTAAAATGTAACTGAATATTTCTTAATCTTGAGATATTGACATAAAATATTATGCTACCTTGAGGTTATTCATGCATTTATTGTACCTGTTTTTTCCTATGCAGGGTCATTATGGGCTATCTATCCCTGTAGTAACCTGGAAAAAGGTGGAGCACACCCTGGACAGATCACCAATCCATCACGGGGCCAACATGGAGAGACAAACCCTCTTCAGGGCTTTTTTCCTTGGAGAGATCATTTAAAAACACCAGTCAACCTAACATGTACATGTACATTATGTCTGGACTGTGGAAGGAAGCTGGAGTACCCAGAGAGAACATGCAACCTCAAACTGAAAGGCCCAAGCTAAGATTGTCTCCGGGACCCTTCTTGCTTTGAGGCAATGGTGCTAACCACCACTCCGCCATGCAGCTAAACTTGCCATAAGATAATTAATCCTTCATCTCTTGAAAAGACATTAAACAAGAAAAACAAATTAGGAACAGGACTTTTGGCTTCTGTAAATTTCTCATCTTTTCTGAACCATAAACAGAGATTTTTTTTCATGTCACTAGCAACAAAAGTTCAGCCCTTCTCCCAGCCGAGGGAGCTAAAAGCAGAGTTAAAAAGCCTTTTCTGGATGTGCTTGGTGTCAGAATAGCAACAAGCCAAGAAATGAAGCAGAATTTAGGATCTTAGCAGAAACCATGCTGAAGTAAGTGGTTGGGACAGATTCTTTATCATGTATGTTGGTATCTGTGTGACTGGATTATACTGCTTAAGATATAATGAATGAATGAATTCAGATAGAAAAATAAACATTTTTTATGTTACTTATATGAATTACGTGATGATTGTTGATTATGTTTAATAAACAAATAAAAAATAAATGTCTGAATACCAAGTTCAAACATATTCCTGTGGCTATAATTATAGATTTTTTTTTATCTCCACTGGCACATGCACACCTGTAAACTCTTGTGTGTATATTTAAACTGCTTATTGTGTTCTCTGCACATCAAACAGGATTGTCACAGTGTTGAAATGTGAAGATGACAAGGAGGGAAGCAGAGACAAAAGGTGCAGGAGAAACAAAAAAGGAATGTGAATGTTGCTTCTAGCCACAGTTTACAGAGAATCCAGAAAGCAGAGCATATTCCAGCGCACACATTAAAATGGCCGCCTTTCACCACGCATTTTATTCTGACGAAGAAGAAAGTGATGAGACATAAGTCTAAATCTGCGCTCGCAGCAAACCTTTTGATATGGCAGAGGATGTCCCGGGGTTGGGTGACAGACAAGGTTTGTGTTACACTGAGCTCTCTCAAAATTGACTCCGCTGTTTATTCTTTTTTTATCACTGCTTTTAGTCAGAACAGCATTTAAGGATATTTTTCACACAAACAGGATAAAGTGTAAAATTCACCATTTCTGCATGTTGTTTTTCTTTCCTCTGATCTTCAATCAGAATAGTGGATCTATGTGAAACAGCAAGAAGATGTTGAATTGAGCTTAAACTGGTGCAGTAAACCAACCGTAACCTGCACCTGATATCAGACTGTAATCTTTAATCTGGTGTGTTAAATCTGGAACACACACTAGCCTTGATCTTAGAAAATTAAAGCTGAACAAAATTAGCTATAAATTTTATATTCAAAGCATAAACTCCCTATCGCATTGAGTTGTGAGGTTAAACAACATAGTAAACTTTGGCAGAGTTGCTGAAGGACGATGGCTCTTCACCTGCTGCTTGATTTAACTTTCTTCACCAGTAAAGTAACGTGTGCGCTTGTAAAACTTCATAACAGAGTCGGAAATAATAACAAATACCTGTGTTTGTTATTATTATAAGCTGCAAGAAAAAAAAAAAAGCTTTTTTCAGTGCTACATTTTCTACCCTGGTGCCTCTACCAGAATCTTTCCTAGATATTCTCTGAATACCGCACCCTGACCACAGTAGGGTAAAGCTTTGGAACTGTCATCTCTGACATGTGCTGCTTTGGGTACATTATAATCGAGGACGTACACACTGCAATTACTAACAGAAGTGTCACTTTTACTGTTGCTAGACTACCAGTCCTCCTCAGAAGAAATTAGTTTAGATAGAACAAACACGGTGGAGAGTGGTAACAGGTTATGTTTCTCTCTGATATATCTGGTTTCATTCACCTTGTCACACTTTTGCAACTTTGGCACTTAGAAGGCTAAACGACTGATAAAGAAACTATATGAAAATGTAGAAAAAAATAAAAATAAAACACAATGTGAAATTCTTTTAAATCAAATAAAATTTTAATGGGCACAGTCATACCTTGTGTGACACATACCAAGCTGAAATGACCTGCTGGCTAAGTTTGTTTTTTAGTTTACGCTAATGCTAGTGCCAATGGTGGAATCTGAAATATTGCACAACAGCATAAGCAGACAAAACACAATTACATAAGCTGGGCAGATGGGAAAATAACGTAGAACTTAAAAAACCTTTCAGCTGTCTCTACAGACTGTGTGCAGCATGCTTTTCAGAAGGCAAATACTGAATATTAATACATCAGACGAGATATCCCATCATGAACATACAATAGGAAAAAGTATACACATAGTATAATTTCAGACCATTTAAAAAAGACCATATTTTTGTGTGGCAAAGTTATGTCATTAGTACTCACTGCTTACTTGTAAATGACTTGTAGATAAATGACTTGTAAGCCACTGAACGTAGGGTAGCTTGTCATGTGAGAGCCATTGACAAATGCACATGATCCACTATCAGACACACCAGCTGTCAGTATAAATGTCTTTGGTTTGCCTCTAGGTGCAGCCAATCACCTGGGCTTGTTTAACGTAGTGAAGATGGACGTCAATATTGTGCCATGATTAGCTGGGAATAACTGCACCAGAGCACAGAGAGCGTATTCCACCTATGGAGATAGTAATTAGCACGTGGTGCTCATTAACACGCACACAGCCCAAAAGGTATAGACGTGTAGAAAAGGATATACAAGCTGCCATGGGAGGCTTGTGCTTGCTATTAAGTTCAGCCAATGTCATACAGAAATCAAGTGCACACACACTTTCATCCCATCAATGACTGTGTGCAAGAGTGCGTGTGTGCTTTAGATTTGTTAAAATGACTTTCAAACATAGCCCATCTCCTTGAGGGTCCCATGAAGAGGTCCTGCAGTGAGCCTTTTAATGAAGGATCAGAACAGACCATTCTATGATGCCAAACAAATAGTCACACACAAACACAGACACAGGGGCATATGCCATAAACCACCCCCTTCCAATAATCCCTCTCACTTCTAATGGTAGCCATTTGCCATTCATTAAGATCAAAACGCTGTTTTCTGCCAGGACAAATTGCAAAGCTATTCCATTCACAGCTTGAGAAAAGCCTGAGACTCTGCTGGGGTTCTTTGGGCTGTTTGAGTGCACAAGCAGGGCTAGCTAATGTGGCTAACAGGCTATGAATTGTGTATTGTGGTAAAATAATGGACAGAGGGAAAACTGTGGGGAGGTGAGTAGCAGATTTTCTTTCTAATTTTTCCAGTGTAATATTTCTGTGGAGGAATTCAACATCCTTTTTGGAGTTGTTTTGCACATTTTATCGGTTCATCCAGATATGAGGGCAGCCATTACACAGCAAAATGAGGAAAGAGGTAGTCAGTCTAAAAAAACATAAATATTGATTCTATCTGACAACTGTGATGAAGAAACCTGATTTCAGTACCAGAAACGTTCTTCTTTTTCTTTTGTCTTTTTGCAGTCCAACCAGTACTGGTGTTGCTTGCAGGCAGGTGTACTATGAACCTGGACATTGGTTTGATCAAGCTTTGGATTAGCTTGCAGCTTTTCCAAACTACCAACAGAAATTCCGAAATTCAATTAGTCTGAAATGTTTAAATGGGCCAGGTTATGGATCCTAGACTATGTCTGTGTATGTTTATGTGTAAGTGTGCACTATTAAGGACTATGGTCAACAGAACAAGACATTCAAGTCATAAAAATGCTGCCCACCAATGATCACAAAAAAACAGGAGAAACCAGGAGCATATGCAGACATGTGAAAGAGAAATTCCTTTTGATCAATTCACAATAGACATCAGTCCTTTCCTGTGCAATTTTTGTGTTGTCAACAATTGAGAAGTTAAATTCTGCTAATTAACCCAGAAAGTGCAATTATTCTGATGTGATCCATTCAGCGTCATTACATTACATTTTTCATTACATTTGTGTTTGTTGCTTAATGCGTGGTATACAGGGCATGAAACTGGTCCATTCCTTTTTAAACCATTTGCAGCCTGCTACTGGTCCTTGGCGATTGAAGTCATCTTGGTTAGGGTATGAAGTACTTTTGAGTCATGAAGTTCACTTGAAGTGATGAATCTGTACTCGCAAATCTTTAGTTTTGGATTAAGTCATCAAGCCATGTGACTTAAGTCTGCTACAACACAACCTCTTAATTCCCATAGTAGCAGAAATTTCTTCTTCACTCTGCTTTTCCATTTTGTCTTAGCGTTTGTTAACAAGATCATGATACACTATAATATGTCACGTTCCTGTTTATCTGTGTTTGAATCAGTCTTATTTTACGAACTGGTAACAGCATTGTATAAGACAGATAACTCAATCTGGTTTCGGAAAGCTTGGTTAACTGTAAAATTATAACGGTAATTTGACAGTTGAAGGTTACAAATTTTACCTTTGTGGTGCATGTGAGTGTTTGAGTTTAATTAAAATTCTCATCAGTTGCGTGAGTGTGAAGGTTGAGTCTTCTCTCATGGTATGTGAAGACATGTAAAGACAGCTAAATGCAGCTTTTCAGTCACAGATTTGAGTAATTACCAATGTTTTTAGATAAATACATGCCAATGAAATGCTGAATTAACTTCAGCATTCCTTTGATATAAATAAAAACTGTACACAATGTTAGATGTTTTGAAAAATTAGTGTCTCACTGTTTTCAGTCGGTAACCAGGAATGCTTGTAATGAGTAAGACTTTTAAAAACAAAGCACTTGGATTCATCTAAAAAAGTCCACCACCTTTTAATTTAATTTAATTACACTTTTTATTATAATTGATATTGGCTTGGTCTGCTAATCCACTGATGTCTTTCCTAACACAACACACTCGACTGGAAAGGTTTTGTTTTGTCTTGTGTGATTGCAGACATCCTAAAAAGAAAAAAAGTCAATTATTGGCTTTGAGCAATTATGACGCAGTGCTGCAAAGGAAAATGCACCTTTAACGTGATGCGCTGGGATGGAAGAAAAAGGTTTGAAGTGTGGTTTCTCAGCCTTAGGACACTGCTGGGCTATGATGGCTATAGGAATGTACATAATAAATGTCAGTTTGCCATCAAAATGGCTCAGATGCAGATGAACGCCATGCACCGCACGTAAGGGGGCACCAAATAAATATATGCTAACGATCAATCATTATCAAAGTCACCACATCATTAAAGTTAAAGCTTTCTGAATGGCCAAATGCGATCCAGTGTTGCTGACTATTTACGAGGAAAACAGGTTGTTGTTGGCCGCAACTAAAGCAGAAAGTAAAAAGAAACAAAAAAGCTCTGCAAGCAACTGCTAACAGCTGTAAGATCAACTCTGCACTCACTCCATCCTCTTTCTACACACACAAAATAAACAACAGCAACTCCTTAAAAATGCATTACTTAAATTAAACCATTTTCTCAGTGACATGCACCCTATCGACGGCTAAGTAGGCATCCATCTTGCATCCTACTGTACTGTACTGTAAGGTCTCTCCAGACAGTAAAACCAGTCTTATGTTGACTTGTTTTATCTTTTGCTCTGTCTCTGGTCTCACATGTTTCCTATCTTCCTCTGATAATGTCTTTAATGTTTCTATGCTGAATCAGCCATGGTGTGTGTGTTCAAACCAGCCGTTTTGAACAAACTTCTGCTTGCTAGCTTGTGACAAATGCGCAAAGCGAAACTCAGCTGCATGGTGTGGTTTCTCTGCCAGGAGATGCTGCTGGACAGCGACAGCATCATAAATGGCACGGTGTCTTCCAACGAGTGTAACGTGTTTTTGGTCAAAAAGTTACGGAGTGGACCTTTAACGTCCAGCCATCACAGATCTTAGTTGAGACAGGTCATTTTCCCCTTTCACTGTCAGGTTTGCTCATTTCTGAGCTTCTGCCATGTTTGATGACTGTGTAAATATCAGAATGGTTCTGGTTTGTTATGTGGTGGTTAATTTGATTTATTTATTTAATGTTTGGTACCATTGTTGATCCAAAAGTAGTTTAGTTACTTTCTTAAGAGTTTATTTTCTTATTTTAAATAGATTTTTATATAGCGTGACTAGGTTAATTGTATGCATTCCCATTGTATTTGGCATGTTGTGACTAAAACATGAAGACTGATGTTTCAGTCAAAACTTGTCAAAGGTAAAATTACAGCACCCTAAAAAACTCTTTTTCTGATCAAAAAGAAGCCCTAACAACTAGATTTTGTATTACTACATATAATGCTGCTGATTTTGATGGTACACAGTAAATGGTCTGTATTAATATAACGCTTTACTGTACCTGGAATGACACCTAAAGCGCTTTACATATACAGGTACATACATATACATATACATGTACAGCACATTCACACACTGAAGGCAGAAGCTGCCATGCAAGGAGCTAACCAAGACCCATTAGGAGCCATTTGGGGTTCTATGTCTTGCTCAGGGACACCTCGACATGTGCTCGACAGGCTGAGGATCGAACCGGCAACCCTCAGGCTACAAGTAAACGACTTTACTCACTGAGTCACGCTGCCTCTGATCTATATGGAGCTCCGTTTTGAGAATCAATCTTGTGCATTATTATGGATTTTGTATTTGGGGAAATTTTTGTTTTGCTTTGACCATCATTTTGGATGTATTAGTGCATAGTGCAAAATTCTTCAAAAGAAAGTTTCTCTTCAAAAATTTTAGAATTCAACTTTTAATTTTTTCTAAAAGGATTTTATGACAGGCTTATTCTGGGACTGATTTTAGTCATTAACAGCAAAAATCACAAAATTTGCTATTTGTCTTTAAAACTAAACCCTAACCACACAAAGGAGACAATATTTTATAATACTATTAGATTATAAACTGTAATCAAACTCTTACTTGAAGGATTTAATGAATTTCTAAGAAATTTATTCAGAAAAAAGTTGAAACAATATTAATCTGTAAAGTTTGACAGCAGTTATTTGGAAGTGGACATTTTCATCTGTAATGACTAAAACTAAAGTGATGTCTGAGGGTTAGTACTGACAATTTATTTTAGAAGTAAAGACAACTGCTCCGGCAAGCTTGGGAATTTAGTTTTAGAATTTGGGTGGCGGAGAGGGTGTGGTTAGAGTTGCGCTTAGGACACCCGAATGGCTAGAAGTGGCCCTGCCCAGTAACAGAGTTTTAAGAGAACATATGTGGTGTTGCTGTACAGTGAGCTTTGTTTTAAGAAGCTGTTGGCCACCAATGTTGTCTACCTTCTGAACTTTGGAGTTCAATAACGTGAGCTCTTCTGTGTTTTACTGATGGGTCAGAACATCCATAATTAACATTTTATGAGATCCTCGAACACCACGTGTACTAGGGTTGGGCATCAAGCATTGAGCATCGACTGGAACTGGGATTTACTTTCCAATTCTCCTGGATTCATTCAAATTTTTAAATTTAGATTTCTAATTTTGATGCCCAGTCCACTAACCGGAAGACAAAGCCGCTAAACACCAACAAAGAAGAATTCGCCATGATGTTTTCAGGCTGCAAAGGAGCGGAGCGCATCTGTTTTAGCTAGTCAAGCAGGGAGCGCTATTTTTTATATTTTTTTTTACAGTGGACCCTTCTGCGGAAAAGCAATACATTTGATCATGGAATAGATCCATAATGTGACGTCATTACCATGAAACAGGTCGGAACTCCTTTTAGCTTTGTTGCTAACCATAGCGTTTATTTTACTAACTGTGTTTTGGTGTTTAGGAGTTTTGTAAAATAAATTATGCGGCTCGATTGCAAAGAATCTAAACTTCTAACAAGGTACAGCATACCTATATTGACAAAAGTGTTAATGGAGACGTTTTTGAGTTTATCGAACGAAATGGTGACCAGGTCACTGGCAACCATGTGGGAATGGTAAAGTTAAAACATGTACATTTTTTACAACCAGTCCTAAAAGAATTGTAAGTGAGAATCGTTAGGAACCGGAAACAAAACCGGAAACGTTCAAATTCTAACAATGCCCAACCCTAATATGTAATTCACTTGGATTACATTGGATGCATAAGCTTTAGGATAATAAAAGCATCAGAGCTAGAAAATGGCCAGGAGAGATAAATGACTGTAAAAGAATTTAGAAAAAAAGTTGGAGGTAAAAATCTAGTTTCAGAGAGAGAGAATACATGAAGAGATTGAGAAAGTGTGTGTAAGAGCATATTAGATTGGTTTGATTGGTCTTCACTCAAAGGATCAAACTGCGTTGCCATGCTGTTATTACTCCTTGTTAGGCTGGAATGACCACTGGCTAAGAAGGAAAAAGGTAGGATGAAGGAAAAAAACCCAACTTATTGACTGGCCAGGACCAAAAGCAGAAATCCCTTCTCTTCAGCCGGCTTTCTCACTACTGGTCACTTCCTCTCCTTGGCTGGTTTGTTTGTTCTAACACTGTAAGCAAACCACACCAGGGTTCATTTGCAAGTTAACCGAGACCCCCTGTTTTCAAGCGGACCAGAGTTTGCTTCTTTGGTCCACACCAAAGTGCAAACAAGCATTCACACTACTCCTAACAAACTGTATCTGTGGAAGTGGGAAGTTATTTTTACAATGGAACAAACAGTGTTGGTGTGAATGCACCCTGACATACAGGAGAGAAACGGGAGACAGGGAAATGCTTGGAAAGTAAAGCCAGATAATACAAAAAGGACACAAGATAATGTAAACAAAAAAAGATAAATAAAAGTCACAAAGTCAAGAAGGAGAATATGTACATGAGGAAGCGTAAAGCAGAGTGAGGGCATCTGCCAGTACACAGAAACCTCCGTTTGCATCCACATAATGGAATGGAAATTACATCTTTGGGTTCCACCGGTCCGCAGAGTCATGCAAAGAGATCCGAATGACTCCTGCTCACCACCAATTACATTTCCACCTCCTCCTCACTGTCACAGGCTTCGTCAGGCAATATTTTGGACTCCCTCATGTGCTGTCAGTTAGGTACATTTACAGTCGGGGATGTACAATAAGAGCAGCCAAGTGGAAGACACAATGTTGTAATATCTTGCATAATGACATTATTGTAATCAGGATCTACTAATAATGATATTCTTCATCTACCTTATCTTCTCAATTCCCCAGAAAGTACTCATTAAACCAATGTAGAAACAACCAGAGTCGCAACTCTAAATGGTCATTTTACAGAAATGCCTACAGTAGACAGGTGATAGGTTTACCAGGTGAATATGGATGCATTGTAAGAGGACAAAACTTTGCCTTTAGGAGTTTTTAATGTCTGTATACAGTATATAAGTTGTGCTTAGGAATATATGACGTAATTAGTCTCAAGTCAACTGACAATAGCTAATGTAGTTTACATAATGATAAAGACAGAAATGAAGTCTTTTATTTTTTGCAGATAAATCTGAACCCCAGTTCTTTACCTCTGGTCTGAACCAAACCCCCCCCATGATACAAACCTACTATCATGATAAATAATTATATTTATTTGATATGGAAATGCTCATGCATATGCATTGCAGCGTATTAATTATTCATAGTCTTGTTTTTGGTTTTTTTTCTTTTTGTCATTGTCTGTAATATACATTATGCATTCTTTTCTTCCCACAGACACACTTTTGAAATGGTTAGAAAGAAGAGGTTAAAAAAAGAATGATCAGTTGGCGTCTTTCACTTTGACTACAAAAGAATGAAAGAAGGAAAAACTTCATTATGTGAACAAGTGACAGGAAATGTGAAACACGAAGACAGAGACACAGAATGAAGACCTTTTCCCCCCTACCTTGGTTTCATGTCTCTGTTGCTGGAAAACAAAGAAGTAGTCTCTGTGGATACACACACACACACACAAGCCCACATCTAGGACATCAGTGCAGTGCCACCAACTATCAGCTGTCATTTTTATTGACTGTCTTTGCCGCTCCGTGATGGCCCGGCAGACAGACTACCACCAGCATGTTGCTACTGCAGAGCTGGAAGCATAGATCCATGAAGTTAACGCTAATCTCATTGTTCAGCTTTTATTTCAAACATGAAAACCTTTGACAACATATCAATTAAACTTGTGTATCGGCTGTTTTTATTCAACTCTTCTAAACATTTGGACATGGAAAGTTTTTCTTTACGGGCCATTTCATGCAAACTCACCTAACTAGAGAGGTGTGAAAACCCTCATTAAGTTATAAGACCTTGCAAAAATACTTCAGCTCGACTACAAATGCTGTTTAGAGAGATATTTTGGCCTTTATAGACCGAGAGTCCATTGATGTGATCTTGGTGATAATATAATTAGATCTAAAGATTTTGTAAATTTACTGTTCTCTTGGGTTTGACTTTAGAGACATACTTCAAGTTTTTTAACTATTGTGGGGGAAAAAAGAAGAAGAAAAAGAAAACTTTTTCAGCTGCATTTGACAACATTCATCACAGTCAGCTGTTTGAAACTGAATCATTTTTGTGCACGTGATCAAATTAAAATCTATGAAGAACAGAAATTTAGATGTAAGTTAGTTTAGAGGAAAACTCTTAGTTTGGTTTGAAGGATAATTTATTTTATTCGTTGGATGCTGACATTTTTTTTTTCCATTTTTTTTTTTGTTAAATAACAAAATCAAACTCTATGGAAGTTATAATTTATTGCTTTTTATTTTGCTTTTTGCTCTTTTCTATGGCTGAGGTTGCAGTTTCATATAGAGCCCCATGAAGGGACACTGAAAAAAAAAAGATTTGCTTTTTTCTGTTCTCAATGAAACATTCGTTAGGCACCACAAACTATTTTGCGCTCGTGAGAAAGTATTTGGTGTGCTCAAATTGTCCTAGTAGAATTAAAAAGAATTAAACTATGTTTTAATCGAACCATACCCATGGAGTTGGCCCGATATTGGTAGCTGTTGAAAGTAGTGATCAGCCTGATCAAGGTTGGCATAACTCCTGTGTCAAAACAGACCAAATTAGTTCAAAACTCATTTTTAAATATCATTCGGGGAAAACATGACGGTGATGTCTGACAAAGTTGCAACGTTTTCATAGGCAGGTCCACGGTTAAAATACAGCTCAGTTATGTATTTCCATTTCCATATGAACAGAATGGTCTCCTCTGTGAAAAGGACATTCTGTTTGCACCTAATATTGTCTGATGAGCAAAAATTATTGATTTTTTGTTTTTTCAGATTCCCCTTACTGGCTCCACAGTTTTAGAACAACTGCTTCTTATGACCACGATTAGTGTACGCTATGTACTGTAATAGAATCACAGTTCTACTCAGTACTTTTACCCAAATCCTAACAATGTTGACTTGTTAATGAAAACTGACACAGCAAAGTTGAAATGGATATAAATAACTTTTTTAAAAAAAGGGTGCAACCATTAAAAATTCAAGGGTCCTGATGAACCAGTGGGCAAAGAAGCCCAATTTAGGCCACGGTGCTCATCGATTTTCAAACTGCATAATTAAAGTCATAGGTCTATTCCAAAAATAATAAAGTTTAACATTGTTGAAGCAACACTTCTGAACTTTGGTAGATTTTCATACGTAAATGTCCCCTCACAACCTCTTCTTTTCACATAGACACAGAGCTGAATATGCCGACATCATTCCTGTGAAGCAAAGAAAAGGAGCAGAAATTTTGTCGAGGCACCAGTGAAAACTCAGTCATGTCCACGCTGTCCAGTTGCAACTGTGGTGCTCATCTTTGATGATTTGCATTTATCATAAATGTCCCTTATTTAGCATCAGTCAGTGAATTTCAGGTTTCTCATACCCTGTGTTGTTTCTGCAGTGATGTAAATTGTTAGTGCAGGCAGCTGTTTTCTCAATAAATGCATCATAACGCATCTTGCTGTGGTGTAGTAGCTGAGGTCACTGTGGGCTTGTGTATGTTTCTTGTTTTGACTGGACGATGTCTTTTGTTACTGCTCTTGTATGTTTTTATTTATTTATTTTCTGTTGGTGCTACACTTCTGATAGTAGGCAGCTGTGCTGCTGCCATCAGGCTTCACTGGGAAATGTTTTCAGCTCTTGTCACTGTGTCTGTGTGTTGTTTCTGTATTTGTTTTGTTTCTGGATGCAGGAATGTGTGCTTGTGTGCATCAACAGCACAGCGATCTGTAGCAGGTCATCATTCTTAATGCAGCCTGTGTCATCGGTTCCCGTGACAACAGCGGGAATGATGCAACCGATACATATGAAACAGGGATGCATGCATAAACATGCAGTCTGGAGGATGGGCGGAATGTGTGTGTGTGTGTGTGCTCCTTTACGTGGGCCTTTCATGGGACTGCCTCATCATTCATGAGCCCGTCCACCTCAGTGTGCTGTCACTAGCTCCTCCCCCCTCACACGTGAGGATGTGTGTGTAAGTGTGTGATGGATGGTGACAGCATCTTCAGATGGTAGATCAAGATTAAGATCAAACACAGCTCAACGTCACACTCCGTCAAGTTCACTGGATAGCATTTGGCCACACACACGCACACACACACACCTTCACTCTCACAAACACAAATTCCCTCTTAATTAACACTTTTGTTTATTTTCTGTATAAAAAAAAAAAAGTATTTTTTTCACATTTTGTTGATCTTATTTTCTTTCCCAGATTTAACAAAATGCGTCTTCATTTCCCCCCAAACAAAAAATAAACCTTCCTCCATAAACATAAAGCTTTTCTACATGACAGCAGAAATGATCTAAAATATAAAAAAGCAAATGAATCCATTCATTAATAGAAAGAAAGAACCATCAATCATTTTGTTGAACTCATGTAACGTGGTAACAGTTATTTTAACTGGATCAGTGATAGACATTTTTCCGCCCTCATCCAAACATGATAGAGATAATGAATATTTAGCCTCACTCACAAGTAGCTTCATATATTTCCCATTTCCCAAAAGGACAATTTTAAAGAATCAAGTGCATGAATGACTCTTGCTACGTTGCTCAGACTTCTTTCTATACTTCCGTACGACAGCTACAGCTCTACCTCCCCCTAGAATAGTGAAGGAAGCCCTGTGCGTTGGTGAAGGTCGCACAAACAACATGTTTAAAATCAGATGTATTTTTGTGTGTAAAACTAGCTAAATTTAGTGCAATGAAATGTAGATGTGATAAGTTGCTCACTTTTTATCAATTTCTAGTTTTTGTTTTATTTTTTCTTCCATTCTGCCCTGGAAACACCTAAAAGAAAAAAAGCTTCATCAGTATTACCATCAGTTACATAGTGAAGGTATTTGTACCTTCAAATCCTTTAAATTACATGTATGAATTAAGGATTTGAGCAGTGATACGAGGCCCTCAGGGAACATTGAGGAGTGTTGCAGTCGATGTGGTTTGTTTGTTGCGGACATGTGTTTGTCCTCTTTTTGTAAATTAAGATTTATTTCGCACAGATGACACATTTCCTGGAAAACATTTCTTATCCAGCTGTTTCTGTGTAAATTTTGTACTGGCTGTGCAAACGTCCTACATACAATTGACTATAAGTGCAAAAGTTAAACATTCAACTTAAATTAAATTATTATTATTTTTATGTTTTGGACCTTTTACAAAGGTCTGCAAAATCTTCACAGTTTTTTTAAAAATATTGATGTAATGTTTCTCATGGTTCTGTTGGGTTTTTCTACCGCAGACATGCACTGATAATCTTTCACTTGCAAGTTCTTTTTAAGCTACATTGAGACTGCAAGTCTTAATGCTCAACTCCTACATCTTCCACATGGTTGTTTATATTATAATTTGCTGTGACTGCTGTCAGGTTCTACTATGAACAGTCAATAACCCTGAAGTGACCCACATGTGCAGAGGAAGACCTGACATCACATCACATGCAGCTTGTTGCCAGATAACAAAAAATGTTTGGCTCAAATACGATTCACATCAGCAGTTCCATATTTGGCCTTAACTTATGACCTTGACGTCATGTGAGTCAAATGGCCACCACATGTGGCCCATGAGAAACTTGCTGTAATCTATGTCCAAGCTGGCTTTTCATATCTGGACCACTTTTGGCCCACACAACGCTTACCAGAGCCATCACTGAGTCATTAGTATGAAAAAGTAGGCTCAAATCTGGATTCCATCCAGGCTGTTTTCTAAGGGAAATGTAGATACAACACATGTTTCACATTTAGAAGTTTAGAAATTGTAGCACAAATGAAGCTGGCAAAATTATGATGTAATATTGTTCTGTCCATTGTTTATGATCAGTCTTGCATTCTCTGGTGCAGAATTGTGATGCTTGCTTCACATCAGTGCGTAAAAGTCAATGTGACGTTTTTGTTCAGGCTGCAGAGGTCACTATGAAAAAGACTGGCTATATGTCATGTTAAGGAACATATATGTAAGTTGCCTACGTCGGATTTGAAAAAGAAGATTTTTGCTGGTAAGCTTTTTAGTCACATATGACTGACTCCTATTTTTAAATATGAGTCACAAATGGGCAAAAAAGTCAGGTTTGAGAAACTTTTACCTGCAGGTGCCTGTGGATCCAAATACTTCCATGAGTTTCTAATCATGGGAAAGCTCAGAAAAAAATCCTTTTTGGGTCATAATAATACTCTAATATTATGGAAAATAATAACGGTATTCCTATGCATCCTTTTGTAATGTGACAGCTCATCATAACACATTATATATTGCTTTTCTTAAGATGTAGTTACCCAATATTTACAGGTAGAACCAGAAACACATTCTTTATTTCTTCACAG
The DNA here is from genome assembly GCA_036919955.1 of Melanotaenia pygmaea. Lineage (NCBI taxonomy): Eukaryota > Metazoa > Chordata > Actinopteri > Atheriniformes > Melanotaeniidae > Melanotaenia > Melanotaenia pygmaea. Next base: position 3,819,247 of record JBAFSZ010000018.1, read on the forward strand.
AGAATACACACACACACACACAGAGGATGTGAAGACAGCAATGGCCTCCTCTCTCCACACACAGCATTCCGAAGGGAGGTGTTTTCAATCCACTCATTATGGAGAGGTCACACGAGGTCAAGTTCAATGCCACGGAAAAAGAGCCGTAACACTAAGTGGAGCACCACCCACACACACACTCACATGTTCACATACAGACACTCACCCACCCATGCAGGAGCACTGTACAAGCAGAATTACAACCAAGAGGGTTTTGGGATTTTGGGTAAGTATACTGAAATTATAACATCCATTGTTGTTTCTGTAGAGGAGGAATCAACAGATAAGGAGAAATGGTGGAAACAAAAAATGTAGGAAATGGATGCATAAAGGAGGTCAAGGTGGAGTGCTGGTCTGGTGGCAAGAGGAGGAAACCAGCTGGGCAAAATAAACATGTCTGGAACATACATCTGTAAACTTATTAAACCATTTTTTTTCCGTTTTTTTCCCGGAGAACCAACAGTCACTTTAGATTAAAAAAAAAAAAAAAAAACAAACAAAAAAAAACTGCCATATTGATTTGGGCATATTGATACTCGAATCCTTTTTTTAAATATTTAAATACAACTATGTTAAGACAAAATATGCTATTTGTTTTCACTTCTGAGAGTTTTAGTAACACGATGTTTTAAAAACCAGCCTTGTGTGTTCTTCCCAGCTCTTCCGTTATATGACTGTAGTAGTCTGTCAGATGTCATGAAGATGATAGCGTTAGTGATGATGATGTTGTGCTTTGATAATTCATTAGTTAAATGCGGGTTTAAGGACTATGTCTATTTTGTCATGGTAGCAGCAGAATGATGGTCTGGTTGCTTTGTGAAGGGGAGCTTTATGTGTATAAAGCTACTCTTGATAATCAGATTGGAAGAAGTGTGAACAGAAGTAAAAAGAAATGTAGACAAAAGAAAGAGCTGACATAGATATAACAGAGAGAAGCAACGACCTTCAAGCTAAGCTAACACCAGACAAACACGTGGTATGCACAGGAACACAACGTAGAATTTCCTACAGCTTTTACAGGTAAACTACGCTGACAATCATCAGGAGTTCCTAGAAAAAATATCCAAACTACAAAAAAACAAAAACAACAACAACAAAAACAAAAAACAAACATGTATCATGACACCAAACAAAGTACCAGAAACACACAGAAAATTTCAGTGACTGTGTCGGCATGCAGAGTGTGAGGAATGAGGAGCAGAGATGAGTGCGATTGTGCAAATGTGACCACACCTCCAGGAAGGCTAGAGGCCGACTAGGGCGGCCCAGAGACCCAGGTCACCCCATGAACCCAAGCCATCCCACCACGAAGACGACCCTGTACCCACACACGGTGGCAGAGGAAGACTTCAGCCAGGCACCGGCCATCTAGGGTGACCAGAGCACACGGCCTATGGCCGACGAGCCGCAGGCTCCTGTCCAGAAGATCCAGAAGATGGAGCTATTTTTCAGCCCTTTCATCTGGCCACACCCATTGGATGTCCGAGCTCTATGTTCATCTTAGGGGTGTAACACATGACTCACAATTTATGCTTTATAACACTCGTTGGCAGATCTGCTCAAGAACTGCATTATTTTGGTCTTCAAAGCCATGAAGTTGTCAACAAGTTGTAACTTGTAGCTTTAACTACATTGTTTATTGTGAAGGAACCATCAAAGCTGCTGAGAAAGATCACTGCACAGAGGTCATTGCGGTTTATTTTGGATTAGACTGTGAGAAAAGTTTGTGAGAAAAGAAATCTGAACTATGTGCTTCAAAGCAAAACAAAGACATTCAGTTATGGATATGAAATCTAGACACTAATTCAAGGGAAACAGTGTATGCTTATTCTTTGTTTATTGACACTTTAATAAATTCAGAGGAAATCCGGGAAGAGAAATGCCTGGTTCCTGTCTTCATTCTTCCGTACATTTTACCCGTGTTTTCCAGATTGGGGAGCGTGGACCAAAAATCTACTGTTGCCGTGGTTCAGCCTTTTTGGGGACCTGTAACATTTCTGTTATTTAAATTCCATGTCAAAGCTTAAATCTTGAAATCATTAACATTATGTCTTCTACTAGCCCATATGATCTCGTGGCCTTCCCTTCAAGCAGCTTCATTCTCCATTTGTTTACTCATCACATGTAAAACTTAAAACTTCATATCCAGTCAGTTAAATACTTTAAAAAGTTACAAGACTTCAGTTTTATTTAGTTTCATTGTGTTGTAAAAACTGGGATGTTTTGTGGTCAGACAATTAGTTTGTCTATGCCATTCAGTTAAAACAGTCGGCTGCTTTCTGCACAGCCACCTACAGTCATTTCTAGCATGCTGCTGCTGGTCAGCTGGCCCCAGTGTTTGCTCTGCTGCTTTTTTGACAAACCATCGTTGGTTTTAACACCTCATTATAGTGACAAAGTGGACCGCAGATTTATGGAAAGTTTGCAGCATGCATGGAAAAAAGGGCCTTTTGTTTGGCTGACAGCTGTTTTAAATCTCTTAACTGCAGTTGCTCTGAAATTCAGGCTACAGCAGACAACTGGATTTTTTGTTGGAGTTTAAACATAGAAGCAGGTTTCTTTCTGAAAGAACTGATCAATAAAGACATTATACAGTAGCTTGAAGATGTGCCCTGATAATATTCAGAGTAGAAAATATTGGTAAAAAAGTGCTTTACTCAGCCCGTGTCTGCTTTTCCAGATAGTTAATAGTCCATTTCTTCACAGAATGTTGTACCATCTTCGTCAGAAGGAAAGAGACAGAAAAACAGCAGCAATTAAAATGTCTTTACTTGTAGCTTAATTTCAAGCCAGCCAGTCGTTTTGCCTCGTCTCCCTTCTATATAAAACAATAAAATCTGTTTTAAAATAAAATTTTCTATTTTGGTCTGATTAGATTCTGCCTTCTTTCTTTCTGGCTTGCTTCTTTTTCTGTGTGCATATGTGTCCAAGTTCAAACATTGAATCTAATCAAAGCCGAACAACGTTCCTCTGCGTTCTCTCCACCGTCTTGTACTTCAGAGAACCCGCCCCTCCTTCAGATTCCCCAATACTGTAGCCATGGAAATGGGACTTTCGGGGGGGATGAAAAGAAACCGTAATTTTGTTGCGGGATTAATTTGGAGACATGAGCAATGCCAAATGAAATCCCTGTCAAAAACTCTGCTGATTCTTTTCATCGCTTGCAGATCCCTGAGAAATCTGCTCCCCATGGCGTTCATGATTTGACAGTCCAGTAGTTTTAGACTTAGTTCCCCCCTGATACCTCTGACATGTTGACATTAAGTGGTTGCCAAGACATACAGCACCCATATTTCAATCACCATTAAGCAGAGGATATTCGGTGTTTGGATGAAAAGTAGCACTGGTGACAAACAGAGATTCACACATACAGTCGGCAAACAACTGTAATTACATTAGAGGGTGAGCGGCAGACATTTCATGGGAGTACATGAAGGTAAATATAGTCCACACCTGACCCTTACATCTGTCAAAACAGTGGGCCCCATTGTTTACTGGTGTCCTTGTTGAATGTCCTTTTTTCATATCAGTCCTGCCAACTGGAAGAACTTCACACTTTAACACCACTTTTTGCTTTGACTTGTGTGGGAGACTCCCACTCTACCACTAACATCTTAGTGATTTTATAAATGTCCATATGTTTGCATATTCCTCTTAGATAAAAAAAATCATCTCTTTGTATCATAACTGCTCATAATGCCTACCATCTGAAAGTTTTAGTTATGAGTTAATATATTATGAAATAAATGTAGTTAACCTCTTAAAGGCCATGTCCCCACCACCTCTGCTCACCTGGTGAGTCTACCTGCTTAATCATCACTTGTTCTCATCCATCCACCCACCATCTGCCACATACATTCATGTATTCATACATCCTCCTCTCTTCTTTATTCACTTCTTCCATCATCCTCTCCAACACTCATCCTCTACCCCATCTCAACTTTTTATCTTCCCTCTTCACATGATTAACTTCTTTTGTTGTTTTATTATCTGATACCATCTGTGCAGTCCTAAATCAGCTTTGCCCACACTGAGTCTCCTCCCAGCAGCCTTAAAACACGAGACACCTTACAAGAACCAGTCAGAACTGTCCATCCTCTCCCTAACTTCATCCATATTCTAATTAAACCTGCAAACCCAGATTCTTAAGGTGTTTCTTTCTGTTTAATCACAATATCTTCAATCTTACAGAAGCTGAGTTTTTGAAAAACAATATTTCTAGATAATATTTGCGCTACAATAATGGGTTTCTCAGACCTCTGCATCACCAAAAAATCCTGCTGTATACAATGAAATGCATGTCTGCTGCCCTCCACTGCTTAAGCAGATACAATGATCTGTAAGAAAAGGTTGGATATTTGTTTAAGTGCCCAATAAAAAGTTCAAGTAACAAAACTGATAATTTCTTTGTTTTTTATATGTTAAGTTTTACAGTGTTACCGTAATTCTGCTCTTCTCATTCCACTCAGATGCAACATCTGCACACACACACACACACACACACACACACACACACACACACACACACACACACACACACACACACACACACA
>JBAFSZ010000018.1:3823938-3834977 GCA_036919955.1 Melanotaenia pygmaea
CACACACACACACACACACACACACACACACAGAGCAAGAGAGAGAGAGAGAGAGAGAGAGAGAGAGAGGCATGCCCCATGCAGAGGAAACCCAACGCTGCAGTCCACATCATCTGGGACTTTGCGAATCTCATATCTTCTGGATATACCTGCACAGCTCATGGCTTACTGCCTATCCACCAGAAATCCAACCAAACAAATAAATATATTCCCTCAGTAGAATTCTCTCTTACTGGAGGCTTTGCAACCACCAGCTGAGCTCTGTTTAAGTAAACTTCCGATGTAGGTGCTCGCATTCAATTTGAGACCTGGAGAAAACGGATCAAACAACAAAACAAGAAAGTCATTACTGTTAGAACATTATGTTGTATTTGTTGTATCTTATTTTATTTTCTTTTTTAGTTCCTGTGTGTTTATATTTTGTCCAGCTGGGCTTTTCTGCCTGAAGACAGCCTTTCTGTGAGGTTAAAGTTTCTGCTGTGCAGAAAAGTTAGATGCAGAAATACTACCATAAGGAACTGGAGAGGTTCCACTGTCAGGGGGGGAAGTGAAAGGAAGAGTGTTAGCTCTAGAGAAGAGTTGTAAGGTCACTGCTCACCAATCCTTACAGTATCTGGCAAGTTACAGGTTTTTTCTGCAAGATCAGAGCAGCATTCTTCTGAAATGCTCTCACCTTCACCATACTGGAACGGATACGATGCCTACATTTACATACCTTCCTTTAACATAAACTCAACACTTGCTGCTGCCGCGAGTCGTGCTTATAAATTTCATACTTCTTTCACATACCTCCATTATGGATGAACCTTAAGGTCAGGACAAGAACACCAACAGGACTGCCCACTGACTCACATCACTCCTCCTGCCTGCACATAGATGACAGATGCCATGTTTTCAATCACAAGACCCCAGTTTCTAGATGGACTTTTTCTGTTCTGCCAGCACACCTTGTCCATCGGTATACAGTTGGTAGGGGTGAAAGGGGTTGTCCCTTTGAAATGATAAGTAGAGTCTTCCTACACAGAGAGACTGCCATTGAAGTCTTTGTTTGCTAGTCAGTGGCTCAGAGGCGTCTGTGAACTTGAGGGTCGGAGCAGAATAGAAATGACCATGTAACCTAGTTTGAGGTCACCTAATGAAGGAAAATGTATTCATATATTTTCCTGGCTGGATTAGTTCAGCAACATAGCTTCCTTTGAAGCCCAAGGTTGCAGGATCATTTTTGAAGTGGTTTTCAATCATCCCTTGGCATTGAAATTCCTTTTGTGCTTGGTATCAGGGCTCCACAGGGCAGCAAGTTCTGTTCATTTCCAAACCTCTACATATGTTGCATACCCCTTGAGATGTTTAAGTGGACTTTAACTTACAGAAGAGTGAGTTTTAGGATATTTAAATATTCATGCACATGTACAAATGATTAGAATGGGTGCCATTCACAGATATCTTCTTGCAATTTTTCTTAAATTTGTTCTTCCAATGACTTTAGTTTCTTCACAAAAACCTTCCATCGGATTTATAAATTTTATGACTGGAAAATAGCTAGTATCTTTCCTCTTAGAACGATGAATACCAAACTTTCTGTGGGTTCAAATGACATACCACGTAATCCTACTTTATAGGTAAACATCCCAAAAAACCCGTAAAACATTAGAAGGCTGAAGGGCCATTTGCAGACATAGGTTAGACATTGAGCATCTTTTTATCATGCAGTGAAGCAAGTTGTGCTTTTGATGAACTAAAACCTCCTGATGAGTCTCAAAGTTGGTAAGCCATGTAATTAACAGGTCAGGGCTTAACCTTGATCTCCTACCAAATGTAATCATTTTGATAAAAAGCCAGTATTTTGAAATTTTAATTATTACAGATCACATTCAGCAGGGGGCTCTGAGAGTCTGGCATTTATGAAGTGATATTTTTGTGCTTGTGGTTTATTTAATAGAATTAAAGCCCCTCTTGATGTGTTCTTGAATGGATAAAATGAATGAAAAAAATAATAATATAATGAAAAAAAGACGAGAGACAGAGCAAGAGATAAGACAAGAGTCAACGTCAGACTGACATTTACTGGCTAGAGAGAGCTCAGGCAAGAGACCGGATGAAGCTGGATCCTGAATGGGCCTTCGTAAATGGTGCACCTCACAGTGGAAATTTACTGCTTTTTTAAAACAAATTGAGGATATGAACATTTTGACAATGCCATAATGCTCATAAAAGTTCTTAAGCAGGACTTAAGAACTAGTTTGTTCTAGTGGTGAAAGACGCCCAATATTCTTACAAATAATCCAGTTTGGGAATTTGTAAGACACAATGCATCTCAGCTAATCTTTTCCAGTTTTACTGTCCATCCCTTGGGCTGCTGAGGTCCATCCAAACCTGCTGCAGCACAAATTTTCCCCTCCATCATCACCTGTATTAAACACTCTACACACCTCATCCCTGCTGACATACCACCCCCCTCCCCGCTACCTCACCACATCCTGGACTTATTTCTCTGCATTTTTCAGACTCATCCTTGCTGGACCCCCTGGTCAGATTCACAGCAGGGACCCCTCTAGCCCATCAGAAAAATAATTCACACTCTGCCTCATTTGAGTTATTTACTCTATTACCACCCTAGCTGCCCCGTTCACCACAGCTACCTACTGAGACCTGGAACTCAGGCTAGATATCCAGGCTTCCTGCAGGACAGTCAATGTCCAACACCCCCCCCTTCTACCACATTATGATGGGCGCTGCCACCTCAATCTGCAGCTGGCACAGTATGTGGGGGTTTAGGAACAAGATGAGTGTGGAGATTGCTCAGCCAGCTTGGAGTAAAGATGTGTGGTTAGTACATTAGTGTGTGTTCACGTGTGTGTATGCCAGCATCTCAGGCACATCTTCTCCCCATTGGTAGTCTTCTGTAAGTCATTATCACACCCAAAGCCTGCACTTCTCTCAGATGACTTGATAGATTTACATGACTCTGTCTGGGGACCTGTGAAAGAGACAGGGTCCAGCAGAAAGATAAGAGAGAAGACCACACCATCATCCCATCCAAAATAAGAAGAGGGACATCACAGTCACACCTTAATGAAAGATGTCCCTTTTTAGGAGAGTGGATAGTGCACCTCATACTTCACACAATAGGTGCAAGTCTCCATCTCTCCCATTGTAGAACTGAAATAACCCCTCTCATCAAAGAGCCCCTTGAGCTCATCTGCCAGTGTAAAAATGAATGATTTTGCCCATTTTCTTCATCTCATTTTAATCTTAAACCATGTCACTTTCTTTCACTTATTGCTTTTCAGTATTCAGTATTTTTCTGGCTTTTGTGAATATACCTGTCTGGATTACATTGTCCTCCTAACGCAGAGGCTGCATAGCCAGTTGCTGAGTATATATTTGTGAGGATAATATAGTTTGTGCTGCGAAGGAGTTCAGTGCTGTTTGCATCTTTTCACGCCTCTGGAACAGGTAATTAGCAGTTTGTAATTTGAGAGACCTTTGACATGCATTCATCTGCATCTACAGAATATACACTGATTATTAACCTGTATTGATATCATTTGTGCATCCATGCCACCAATACTGTGGTATTGATATAAATTTAGCTCCACATGTACAATGAAATCCACTCCAGTAAATATTCAAGCGTTAGAGAGCACATTGTTTGTATGACATTATTCATGTTATGATGTCATGGGCCTGACTGGTGCAGACAGAGAACAATGACAAGAGATTTTACCAGCCCAAAGCAGACATGACTTTCTGAAATTGACCATTTTGTTTAAAGTTTGCATTATTCAGACCTCTGGAGATGTTACACCTCTGGTGGAATCCTCATGAAAGTTTAACAGGCATGAAAAACACGAGGTAGACCCACTGCAGAAAATAAATTAATATCAGAGACACATGAGAAGAAGATCTTACAGATTATCTGGCATAGGAAGTGAATTTTATTTTTAAAAGCTAATAATGATTACATAAAACCAAGCCAATGCTGTAAAAACCAAAACCAAAATAAAACATAACAAAAACATCGCATGTTACAGAGAAGCTTGTGACAAAGAATGTGAAGGTAGTTCAGCTATCACTTCTACTCCTTTCAGGGCACTGAATAGTCCTGTGTCAAATGTAAATAAAAACAGTACCCAATGGTTTCCAAAGCTCGCCAACCCATGTTTCATTCTGCTATATGAACAACATAACAGATGTTAAAACTCAGGTAAATTACCATTCATGGAAAATATTACCTCATTATAATTTTACTACAGCAACATATTGCAAAAATTTGGAAAAGGAGCAAAAACAACTGAAGGGGCATTGGACAGCTAATGAGATTAATTGACAAGAAGTCAGTGTCATGACTGGGTATAAAAAAAAAAACTTTTCAGAGAGGCAGAGCCTCTCGTATGTAAAGATGGGCTGAGGTTCATCAATCTCAGACTGTCCAAATACTGTAGAACAATTTCAGAAAAATTTTCCTCAACATAAAATAGTGGAGACTTTGAGGATTTCACCATCTACAATGTATAGTATCAAATAATTTAGAGAATCAAGAGGACTCTATGTACATGGGACAAGGATAAAGGTGAAAACTGCATGCTGGTGATCTTGGGGACCTCAGACAGCACTGTATTAAAACCAGACATGATTCTTTTCTGGAAACCACTGCAAGTACTCAGAACAAAAATCGCTGTCTACAAACACAGTTCACCCTGAAATCCACAAACGCAGGTTAAAGCTCTATTATGCAAAGAAGAAGCTATACGTGAACAGGATCTAGAAGCACTGCTGTCTTCTCTGGACCAAATCTCAGTTAAATGGTCTGAGGCAAAGTGGAAAACTGTTCTGTGGTCAGATGGATCAAAATATGAAATTCTTTTTGTAAACCATAGATAAGAGATGAGAGGGAGCATTTAAATAAACCAATCAAAAACAGTCTAAAATCTAAAAATTATGAGAAAGGTTTCTATACTTTCTCTTTATACCAGAGACATTATGTCGGATTGGTCTGTATGTCTTTTAGCCATGCTCATCCCAATCAAATGGACTCATTTAAAGAAAATCTTTTGTTAGTAGGTTTGCATTTATGTGTGCACATATGCTGCATGGGTGTGTCAGAACAGCTCCTGAGTTCTACAATTGGTGTTTGCCCTCTTGTCTCTCCAGCTTTCCTTGGTGGCTTCGCAGCAGCAGGTGTTGATGCTGCCTCCTTTCAAAGTGTCGCTCACACCATTTAAAAAGTGAGGACACACTCAGCTGTTTTGCATAGGTAGGGGTTTTGGGGTCTCAATGCACTCAGGTCCATCTGGGTGGGATTTGAACATTGACACATCAAATTGACTTCTAACAGTTTCTATTTTTTTCATCTCCATGTGTTTCGCCCTTATATCCAACTTTAAACTGATCGTACCGTATTGTTTTCTGTGGTGTGTTTCTTTCATTGTTTTATGTCACTTTAGCCAATAATTTTTCACTCGTGTTAAAGACCAGACGTTAAGGAATCACACTAACTGTCATTCTGTTCACATCTCACACCTGCAGTCTTTGTTGACATGATCTGTCAACACAAAGTCCGAGATAAACACCTGCCAAAGACTGCTTTGTTGTAGTTCTCCCTACTGGAGGTGTGTCCAGGATGACATTTTCCCATGATGACACACATATACACAAACTCAAAAGGTAAAAATAATACCAGCCTTCCCATTTCATACATTTTCTCTTTTAAATTTCTGCCTTTATCATTTTCCCATTCCTCCAAAATCAATGTTAATGACTGCTTATCTACTCCATCTACATTATGCAAAGTGGAGGCTAGAATAAACCTAAACTGATAGTTTGTGCAAGATAAAAGCTCTCCTCACAAAGTAAAACAGAGGCTGTATCTTGGAATCATGTCAATAGTTACTTCAGTATAGTTCTCTGCATTGCATCCTGCAGTAATGTGATCAACATTTAAAATAAAAAATGTGAGCATTGTTGAGAATTAAACAGCATGCAGCTGTAGGGTGAACATATTACTGTTAGCGTCGCTCTCTGTCACAAACAGCACTTAACAGTTTTAGGAACATGCTTAGAAAATATCTCCAAACAACTAAATACTTCCAAATGCTACTTTACAAAAAGGCCTTTTTTTCAGAGTGACATCAGTAAATGTTTCTTGTTTTTTCCTGAGAAACTAGCTGTATTTCTCTAGACCTCATGTATGTTGGGATTTGCACATTCGTTGTATTAGTATTTCTATCTACGACAGCATTGAGAAAAAATAATCCAAAGATATTGAAAAAATTATATTTCTAAATGCACAAAATCGTAAAACATTTGCTGGCTTATGAGAAGTTCTTATCAGGGTAAAAATCATCCTTTAACTTTCATACCTCTGGCTTTTTCCACGAAAAAACAAAACCTTAATACGTTTGCAGGATTAAAGCCTGCCAGAGGATGAGGTTCATAAAACACAGATATTTTTTTTCCTCTCAGAAGGACAAGTACATTTACATTTTATGTACAACTCTGAACAGACTGAATGTGTACTTTCTATAAAGAAAATCCTGCACATCTCAGACACATTCACCGTTCATGAGAGCAATGAGCAGATCCTGAATCAAACTTCATGCAAACTGGCCTTTATCAATCTGATGGCACTTTACTCTGCATCCTTTTGTACACCTGTTTAGTCATCATAAAAATGTCCTTTGGGGGAAATTAAGTCTAGTTTGAGCCATGTTCAAGAGTACTTCATAAAGGAATCATAAGTGTTAGACTCCTAAATGTTCAGCCTTGAGGATGAGGACTGCTTTAGTTGCAGCTGTTTGCAACGAGTTATATTTGAGCAAATCTGAAATCTGTCAATGTCTTCAGCAGACAGAAAAAATGCATTTCTTTGAAGGCACAAATGTTTTTAATCATTCAGGTTTTATTTGTGGTTATTGACAGGTAAGCCAAGAATCAACACAGGACTCACTTTTACTGTGTGGGGGGAGCTCAAAGTACAGGTAGGATGCAAGAAGGGGCCATAATTCCTGAAATCTAGCTTCTAAGGGATATTTTAATACACCCCACCCACCCACCACCCCTCCTGAAACTCGACTAGCCATTTTATGTATTCTGACATACTACAGACAAAGGTTCAGTGTGTGTAAAACTCTGTCTCCCACTGCTTCTCCCTTCCTTCCACAGAGCTGTTTCATATGTGCCACCCTACTCCCTATCCCTCCCCTTATAAATACAAGTTGAATACACTGTACCTCTCCCCTCCTGTACTCCTCTCTCCCCACCAAAACTCATATGGGAACACCCCTCCTCATTCCCCATTCATTATATATTCTTTCCACCCCGTCCTTCTTTTTTTTTTTGCAGCTCCTCTGCTTCTTTTCCCCTCCCTCTGTTCATCTGTCGGTCTGTCTGGCACCTCGAGCGCCACTAAGCCTTCAACCAGTGTCAAAACGCCCAGCGATGGAACACTGACTCTGCTGTGTTTAGGTGGTGGCATTCACACACAAACAGACATACACACACAAACTTACACACTTACCCGACCAAACACACACTTGTGCACTGTTGCAGAAGCAAATGAGCTCAAATATATCCATTTGCACAATGAAAACACACTTGTTTATTCACACATCTGCAATTACACAGATGCAAACACAAGTTCAGGTTTGTATGAATATGATCTGCCTGACAGAGACACACACACACACACCTAACCCCCCCTCGCACACCGCACACACACACATGCAAGAGGTGGATAATAAACAGGAAAGCAGCAGTACATCAGTCACATGTGTTTACATTATGGCATGGAGACAGATATGACACAGACCAACCACATACTAACATCGCATTTACACACACACACACACACACACACACACACACACACACACACACGCACACACACACACACACACAAACACACTCCAACAGAGATACTGTGAGTTATTGAGTCTGACAAGTCAAAGCCTTTTAAAGTTGGCATGCGTGTGTGTGTGCGTGTGTGTGTGTGTGTGTGCGTGTGTGCGTGTGTGTGTGTGTATAATAATCCATTGGTTCTGTTCTGTGCTGATTCCGGGCACTAAGCCCTGCCACAATTATTCAAATCCAGGCTTTTAGTTGCAGCACACCTCTCTCCATGGGCCCATGAGCCGGTAATCTTGCCTTTGGCCCTGCATTTCAAATGGCCTTAACTCCCATAAGGAATGCATATGAAGAGGAGCCACTAGTGGCTTAATCCGCCCTGTTTAAGTTGCTGAAACGTACACCTGTCACGCCGTCTCGCGCCAGAGCTTGTGGCTACTGATAGCCAGGCTGTAATTCCAAAGGCATGTAGCTTTTAAGGCCTTTTTAAAGAAATATTATCATGCTGTTTTGCAGGGAGATGTCAGGTATAGAGCTGCAGACGACATGCGTTTCTGTGCAGCCCCCCTTCACATTGTCCCCTTGTGTAGTTATTCTTCCTCTCACTGTTTCTTCCTTTATTCCCACCACTCACTTCTGTATTCACATTTATATAAGCTCCAATTTTACCATGTCTTTAGCTTATTCCAATAAAAAATAAAAGGTTAATACACTGATTGTTATTAAATGTGTTTCCACTGTTTTCATGGTGCAGCTTGTATTATCAAGGTAGACTTTTAATTGGGAACTGAAAAGTATTACTCTCTTAAAAAAAAAAAAAAAGAAGAGGTATTTGAACTTTAAGTCTGGTTCTGAAAGCAGCTGACTTTGGATGGGGGTCATCATGTGTCTCAGCCATTGAGAGCATCTGTGGGTGGACTGCAGCAGCGCTAACGTGAACCGGTGTTGTGTTGAGGTCTGTGTCCCGTTATATTCAGCTTGTTTTACAATTACCACGGAAAGTAAAAAGGCCACAGATTTTTTCCTTTCCATGTTTCTTTTTATTCTAAGGTTGTAAGTTTTACAGGGTCGTTATAAAAACAGACTTTCATCACATTCTCAAAAAATGTCTTTAACAGAAACAAATGTCATAATCCACACAAAACACTTTTTCTTAAGACTTTTTAGTCATTTTTGTGGAGGCTCAACACGTCATTGCCTTGTGATCAGATGTCACTTTTTTCTTGTGCTCATATGTCATAACAGGAATTTTGAGAGAAAATGTTAAATTTGTATATAAATTGAATATTTATCTTTATTTTACTTTTGAAATATCACACCATCACTCACGATATAGATGAGCTGATATTCTTCTCTGGCTTTTTGTCCCTATCAGATATTTTTCTCTGGGCTGCTTGGTGGTGTGGTGGCTCACACTGTCACCTCACAATCTGACACAAAGTTTCTTTGTGGGGACTTTACATGTTCTCCCCGTGTTGGTTCTCTTCCTTCCTTTCACTGTGCAAACCCATGCATGTTAGGTTAATTGGTCCCTCTAAATTAGGGATCCCCAACTCTGGCCGTGAAGGTCCACTGTCCCGGGACTTTCAATGTTTCCCTGTTCTAACACACGTGACTCAATTAATGGGTCAATAGCTGACTTGTGCAGAGTTTTTTAGAGATCCATTTAATTTAAATCAGGTATGTTGTCGCAGGGAAACATTGTAGTGGGCCTTGAGGACCAGGTTTGGAGATCAGTGATCTAAATTGTCTCTAGGTGTGAGTGACTGACTGTCTCTGTGTTGACCGTGTGATGGACTAGCAACCTGTCCAGGGTCCCTAGAATAAGGGAGCCAGGGTCTGCAGCATCTCGCTCTTTGGTCCTGGCTCCTTTAGTCTTTGGCTCCAGAGAAAAAGTGAGTGTAATTCTGCAGATAAATTTCTGTTCATTGACAAGGATGCTGGCCCAATCTGTGCCAAGAAATGAGCAAACAACAAAAAAGTCTCATAAAAAGCATTTGCTGAAAAGTACCAAGCTGGAGATGAACGGCAAAAATGGATTTCAGAGCTTCTGTGGAAAGCTGAGCAGTGCATAATGTAAAGAAGTGGAATGAAGTCCCTAAACTCCACTACTGCTGCAGGTTTTGTGGCAACATGCCATCATGGAGAAAACCTCTGAAATGACAACAAGCATCGCGACTGAAACTGATTCAGCTCCAGCAAACTCCATCACCTGTCACTAATCAAGCAATGTTTATGATACTGAGCTTTTGTGTGGATATGTGATCTCTGATGGTTCACAGATGTGGTATTTTCCTTTGTCATAAAGAGTTAACCGTTTTGGTCTTAGAGGTGGTAAAAATCGCTCTGCTGTTCATGAACGTTGCCCTGACATAGACAACGGAACGATGGACATAGTTCCTTCTGTGTTTACAAGGAAGGCAGGCTCACACAAATAAATCTTTTTGTCCTTTCTTCTCATTTTATTTGAGATTTACGAGAACTATTTTAACTGCTGCTGCATTGAGGGAATATTGCTATTAAAAAGTAGCTGATTTTTTTGTTTGTTGCAAATTTAAAGTAACTGATCTTTCATTAACATAACAGTACATT
This sequence comes from Melanotaenia pygmaea, assembly GCA_036919955.1. NCBI lineage: Eukaryota > Metazoa > Chordata > Actinopteri > Atheriniformes > Melanotaeniidae > Melanotaenia > Melanotaenia pygmaea. The sequence goes on from JBAFSZ010000018.1 coordinate 3,834,376, forward strand.
CAAGATACAAGTATGCAATAGACTACTTTTGAACTTTTAGTGAATTTTTTGGGTTTTTTTGTGAATTTAGAATTTTGAGATTAATAGCAGTAAATCATACAACTAATCATGATTAAAAATTTCAGTCATTGCCCATTGTTAATTCAAACATGTACAATTTTAATGAGAAATCCTTCAGTGTCAGATTCCCATCATCCAGCATCAGATTCCTTTTTCTACAGGCTTTAATATGATGAATATCCTTTATTAGCTAAATCCTTATTCTGATGGTAAACATTTCTTCAGACCTTAGGAATTAGGAGGTTGATGGTCAATCAGCAGATTTCTTTCTACTGTATTAAAGTAATGGGTCGGTTTTTATTTTATTTTATGTTTTTCACTTTCACACTTTTTTATGCTTCGATTCTCAGCGATAATAGAGTAAATTTAGGTTTCTAGTTGATTTTACATCATGACAATATGCCCTAGCATACCGTCAGCCTGTGACTGGAATGAACCTTCTTCTCTCACTCTTCAGGTATCAATGAGAACAATGTCAAACACAGTCCTGCGCGAAAGGTTCAAACATTTCATTTCTTCACACACACACATACACATAAATA
>JBAFSZ010000018.1:3872659-3888962 GCA_036919955.1 Melanotaenia pygmaea
CTTCCTACATCAAATGAATGCTTACAAAGTATGCGTTCATGGTAAACCATTTTCCCAGAATATCTATTTTTTTTTACTGATAATGGAACATCTGTGGTGTTTTTGTCTTACTTCATTCAATCCAGTGAAACTATCAAGGACACTGATATACTGAAAGGAAGAAGCTGTGAACCCAACAACTTTGAAGAACATCTCTCAGAAAAAAAGTGTAGAAAAAGACTTCTCACTGATGCTTTGGTTTTAAATGTATATCTAAAAACACAAAATATACAGTCATGTCATGCAGTCTGAACAAAACAACAAACACTTTCTGCTCTGTTGAGTTTAGAGAGAAAGTAGAACTTGTAACTTAATTTGAATTGAATATCACTAAATATGATCAATCACAGCCCATTAAAGCAGAATTCTTTATCTTTTACTGTATCTGATAAGAACATGTCATTGTTTTCATTCAATGTCGAGAGCAAAAACATCAGCAGTGACCTTTGAGATGTAATTCTTGCTGCCCATTGATCTGGGAAGGGCAACAAGGGCATTTCAAAAGAACTTTGAGTCCTAAAGTAAAAATGATAATGCCTTCATCTTTTAGCAAGGAGGTTCCTTTCTGTGTGGAGTTTCCATGTTCTGCCTGTATATGTCTCTGAGTACTACCCTTCCTCCTCAGTCCTGTTAGGTTAACTTGGGTTTATAAATATTCCTTTTGGTGTGAGTTTGAGCGTGTGTGGTCGTCTGTCTTCCTCTATCAGCTCTGTGATGGATCTAAGAATATGCAGGCGATATGATCCTGTTTGCTTCTTTGTGGCCATGATTTTCAAACTTCTCTGTAGCTGGTGGGGAGGATCAGTACCGACAAATGTAGGACCATTGTCCTCAGCTTTAAAAGGATGGAATGCCCTCACCAGGGTGGGATGAGATTACTTCTCAATTGGAGGAGTTTGGATATTTCGTTTATGAGTGAATGAGTAATGGGTCAGGAGATTAGCATGTGGATATTTGCAGTGTCCACAATAACGTGGGCTGTATCAGTCAGTCACAGTCAATGTATTGTCACCTGTTATCATCTGGGAGGGGTTCAGACCAGAGCCTCTTCTATGCATAAAGAGTAGCCAGATGGCTCAGGGAGCTGGTTAGGATGTCCCATGGATGCCTCCCTGATGATGTGTTCCAGGTACAACTTACCAGGAGAAGGCCCCAGGGAAGACCCAGGATAGCACAATGAAAAAACTCTTGCTTTTGATTTTCTTTTTCTTATTTGTACTGCATGTCAGTGGGTGTTTAATTAAACTTTTTTTGTTTTGTTTGGAGATAGGTAAGAACATCAGATCATTAATGTGTTTAACAGATGTAGGACATCTACGACAGAATTACACAATGTATTGGATTTCTAAAGCATTTCCAAGGCACCCAAAGCAGATTTTACATTGAATTACACAATTTATTTGGTCCACATTTATACATTGAGACGGTAAGTTGCAGTTGTAACCACAGCTGCCCTCAGGTAGAATGATGGAAACCTGGTAGCCAATTCGCACCAACAGCCTCTCCACCCACCATTGAACATTGATACACCAGTGATGCTGTCACTGGGCAAGGAGGATGTCTTGCCCAGTAACACACCAACAGTCTGACTGGGATAAAGCAAGATTCAAACCACCAACCTTCCAGTCACTGGACAACCTGCTCTATCACCTGAGCCACTGCTGGTCACTTATATTCCAATTTAGTTTGAAGTAATGGCACACTCTGTAAAGTCACTTATGTAGAGACAGAGATTCAAAACCAGCATACTGTGCTTCCACCTAGGTGGGATGTCACAAACACTGCACTATGCACTTATAATTACTCTGTCTGAACTATCTCCTTCTGTCGTCTACCTCCCCTGACCAAGCACTGGAGCTGTCTCTAACAATGACTGCTGTCCAGGAATAAGTGGACAGCAGTCATCCAGTTAAATGGGAAAAAATAGATTTAGACCTTTATTCGGGTGGTACAGCCATTTTTACCACTAGCTATGTATTTGCGGTGCTTTCAAAATTCACAAAGATTTCTCACATATAAATAAAAGTGAACCTTAAAAAAAGTAAAAAACTGTTACTGAATTAATAATAATGCTATCAGAACTCACATGGTACCCATGGTTTTAATTATGGCCTCAGCTTATGTTTGCAAGTTCCATTGTAGTGGGAAAGAAGTGAAAATATTTAACAGAAGTCCACTCAGAATTAGTGACAGGGAGAGAATGAGGGCAGGCAGAGAGAGGAGGAGAGCAGGGAAGCTGAGGGCAAGTGAAAAGCTAATTAAAAAGATAAGTGACCAGCAGTCGTGGCCTGTCAGGGTGCAGAAGTTAACCCACTTTGTGCTGGGTGGCAGCAGCTGACAGTCTCCACCAAGTCTTTGTATGGCCTCACCTGTGATGGAGGGGGTTCTCTGTTTTCAGGTGAAGGTCTGTGAAAGCTGAGCTGGCACTTATACACACTAACAGAAACATACGCACACACCAATTCGCCCTCCTCTGTACATCTCTTCTCTTTGCTCCTTCCTCCTTCCTTTTCCAGTCTCTTGTGACAGATCCAGGCAGTGGGTGGTGGCACTAGCACATTGTTTCCTCCTCTCTCTCACCTCTCTCTTTTTTTTTTCTCTTTGTAACGCACACACACACACACACAGAGATCTACACCCACACATGGGGTTATAATTAATACTTCTCCCCTATCCATATTTCATAATGTTTGCTTAGAAAAAGCCTGAGAGCTGGGGCTTGGGAGTTTTGAGAGAGGGAGGGATGCTAAAAAAGATCTCTAAGATTAATTAACGGTAGAAGAAGGGAAGAAAAGGGATGTGTCCAGGGAAAGCAGCTAGCTCTGCACAATGCGGTGCACTTCATTTGAATAGCATGTTTTTCTCTGTGTGTGTGTGTGTGTGTGTCATCGTGACACCGCTCTACCTGAAATGAAGGATAACTAGCCCACCGGATTAGAAAACGCACCATCTATCCTCAGAGTCCTCCCCCTTTCCCCCCACCTTCTCTCCATTATTTGTATTCAAGGTTTTTTGAAATGACATTGCAATCTGATGATGCACCAGCCCATTATATTGTCTAGCAGGACAAATACTCCACCGTTTTTCTGTAAAGAACTAACACAATTTTTCCATGTCAAAGTTTGTGTGTGCGAAGTGTGTGTGTGTATGTGTGTGTGTGTGATAGTGGTGGTGGTGGTTCGGGGGGAGTAATATTCCAGCTGTCCGGGGTGGAGGCGAGGCCCCAGGAATGTTGTCATTAATCCTGGAGGAGGGCCATCGCACACTTGGATTATTAGAGAAATAAATTTGCATGCTGCATATGAGCCAGGTGAAAAGCACTGAAGGCGCAAATTATATTTCCCTGACAGGCTGAGCTGGAGAATGGAGGCTGCCACCATATCGTTCCATTACACACACACACTTACACACACATATACTCATAAGCACTGACATTTCTGCTGCTACACACTGGAAAGCTGTACATTTGCACAGATACAAGACACACTCAGGTATTGTACATGTACGCACTCATTATTGAGAAGAATATTCTGGGATGTACCCTATAACTGTCTGTCTCCTGTACAGAAAGGAATTCAAATAAAAACACAAAACAAAAACTGCAAGCACCATTAAAGGCCCCTGCACCAAGGTACCGCTCTGGCCAAAGTCATGACCCCTAGTGACCACCTTGCGATCACATTCTCGCTCTCACCTGTAGATCAATAAGATAATAAAATAGATGATGATAATATTAATAATAAAAAGAAGAAGAAGAAGAAGAAGAAGAAAAAGAAAGAAAGAAAATCTATTAGTCCCTCATTGGAGAAATTGCTTAATAATAAGGTCATTCATACTGTGGCGCCTCAGTACTTCCTGTTTCCAGTCTGTAGACTGTATACTGACATGTAGATGTATTCAGGATGGGCCAGTTATCAGACATATAAAAACTGGTTAAGATTGGTCATTGTATACGGGAGTTATATCGATTTTGTTTTTCATGGCGAAACATCAACATTAGCCGGTCTGCCTAGGCCACACCCACTGATCACAGCTAAACATCAATAAGTTTTAACCATACAAGCCTTAAAACTGTACAAATCAATTTTGAAAGCAATATAATCAGATCTCTAAAGGCCCATTTATGCCCTCCTATATGTATATAGAGTTGACTCCAGTAATCCGACGTCAGTTTCATAGACTGTTTTGTAGCGTTAATGAATTATTATAAAGGTTTTTTCAACCGGCCAATGCGTCATAATACATGCATACAGTCCTTCTGCAAAAGCTCGTGCAATTTTTACAGTTGTGCTCGTCTTCATTCTACTTCTGCTATTTTCCCCTTCCTGTTCCTCTTCTTCTCTGGTTTGTTTCGTTCGCTGGTCACATGTCAGCTATTCTGCTCAGCGCTGCCCCTGCGACGTCCGGTGGTATTGCTCTGTCTTCTGCATCAAGCAATAGAAAGCTAAGCTTTGTGAAAATGGATCAAATTGTGTGTTAATGACGCATTAAAGGGATGAAACTGTCCGTCCCGCTGTGTATCTGTCTTCTACGTTGACCCCCCCTAGTTTTTTAGAGAAAGGGGCTTCTGAACATTAAACCCACAAACAAATTCTTAATTAAAAACATTTATTTACAGGTTACCTGTCAGTGATGTGCATGTTTGCAGAAAAAGACCGAACAGAATCAGAAATAGAAGAAGCAACTTCTTCCACTAGTGGGTCTGATAGGTCACAAAGTCACATGCCCACAGGAGAGTTTTGGTTCACAGAACATAGCATTTTATTTATTTCCATGGTGATAATGAAGGTGAAGACAGCCTAGATAAATATATAATTTATAAGTTGTAAATAAAAAGTTTTATCCTTTTCCAAACTCACATCTGGTCAGATTTTAGCTTTAGACTTTTTTTTGTTTGTTTTTGTTTGTTTTTTTGTCGAGTATTTTGGCTGTGACTTTACTAGAAGAAATTGAACTTCTTTTTTCCACCACAAACATTTAGCCTTTATATCATTGCCTCCCAAATAACGCAGCAGGCACATTTCGTCAGGCTAACCTCATGTCCCACACAGCATTGTGCTATTACATAACTTTACAGTAACTGGAGATCATAACAATAAGGGCTCTTCAATGTTTCTTTATATTCATTAAGGTAATGATTTCACCACTAGCTGAAAGGGGCAACTTTATATGTCACCTCTTGAGGGCTAAGCCCCCCCGTCTTTAAATCCAAGAGAGGTCTATGACCTAAAGTGTGGGAACAGGCAAAATGGCCAACTTCCAAGAGGATTCAGTATCTGCTTTGGTATGTAGAATATGCATATCAACTTTCATAAGGTTTGTGAGGTGCTGTGTCAGGGCTGCCACAATAGGTCGTGTTGTCAAGTCAATTTTTCCCGAACAGGCAAACCAGCCCAAAAATATCAAACTTTGCACATTACCTTAAGTTGGCATTTGGGATACAAAAGCATAATAATTATAATAATAATATATGATAGAAATACAATGATCCTTCATGCTGCCCTCAGTGTTTGGTCTAATAATGCTGAGTTTTTGTGGTAAAGTACAGTAAGTATAAGCAACTGCCTTAGGAAAGAATACAAAGTGTAGACATACTCAATATTTTCAGTTCTCACATGCATGTAAACTGCTTTCTATTTATGTATGTATGTGTGTGTGTGTGTGTGTGTGTGTGTGTGTGTGTGTGTTGTGAGGGGTCCTCTGGCTTTGGGCTGTCCTCTCACCCTGCCTGTAATGGTCCATGCAGGCTCAGCTTAATGGGGTAGACACTGGTGTCAACTTCATTACTTTACATCTCCTGCCAAGATGAAAAGTCTCTCCCTGCCCGCACTTTGACCACGCTTCGTTAGTGTCTCCCGCCCCCTTTTGCCTTTCTCCAACCTCAAAGAGAAATGTGAAACATTCTCAGAAGTGTACTTATAAAATAATTTTGTTTAAAGGACGAGAGAATACTGCAAATGAGGCCACTTTAGTCCCTTTTTTATACTGCCCATTTAAAGTGTGATTGATGCTGCATCTTCAGCAGTTCGTGATGTCCAGAAGCAGAATGGAGGAAATCACAGAAAAATATCAGTATGTTTGTTTAAATTATTCATCTACTTCAACTTATATGTTATTATGTAGCCTCTCGTGAACAAAAATTTGACACCTTTAAAAGCTTAACTCTATTTTTATGTGTGTATTATTTTTTTTCAGTTTTCCTCTCAAACTATTTGTGAGTCTCATTGAGATTTTTGAAAACCTCTTTCACTGAATCAGTATGTCAAACAGACTTTTCTGGTCTTACAAAACCTCTTCAGAGTCCTTATAAGAAGCAATTTTAGATTGTATAAATGTCTCAAATAGAATAGATGCAGGAATCTCCTTTTATCAAAAACTCTCAGTGTCCTCTCCATGTGTCAGAGCAGAGTCCCTGACAGCACACGGCTAAGAAGTGCTTATTTACTGCAGATACAACTTAGGCTTCAGTTTAGGCTTTGTCTTAGTTTGTTTTGGATCTTGTTTGCTGCACTAGTGGAGCACCCAGTGATTTTCTAAGGTCCCAGATGATGCTTTTATCCTTTGTTATCTAAGGTTTCATTTATATAATCCTTTCACAGCCTGAGGGGATTCTGGAAAACGTCAAATCTGTCATCTAGAACTATTCAATTCTCAGCATTCAAAGAAACAAAATGCATTAAAAAAGTATATATTTAAGCAAATGAAAATGTTGTACTTATGGTAAGTTATAAAATATCAGGTGTTTTTAAAGACACAGTAGCATTTTGCTACTGTGTCTTTAAAAGTGACAGTTCAGTTTCGCATTATTTGTACAGCAACAATTCACAAGAACTCATCTCAAGACACTTTTACAGATACATTCCTACTCAATAAAACTGAATGTAGTTCAATTGTAAACCAGCTACCACAAATCCATTCTATGATCCACATTAATCCAAGTTATAAAAAATCTGTTCATATAAACCGAATTATAAAAATAATTAGCTTGCCACAGAAACCAAATGAATATGTAAAAAATTCTCTTCTTGAATATTCAGTTCATCCAGATAAAAGGGAATCTCTGGTGTGAATGCTGTATGTTTTGTTCACCCACCATCCACACATCATTCATACATGCTTTGTCTTTTGAAGGACTTAAAAAAGGTCTGCTGAACTTTTACAGATTTATGTCAGAGACCCACCCCCTAACACCAGCTAGCTCAGCATCCACCTTGCATGTTACCTGAACTGTAAACTCTTTAGTTGGTAAAAGTCAGTATGATGTTGACTCCTGGTTTATCCCTTGCTCTGTCCCTTTTTCTCTTTCTTTTCTTCTCTTCCTTTAATAATTTACCCTTACATTTTTTTTTTTATTCAGGCACAACGCATATTCAAAACTGCCAGTGTGTTGATATCCAGTTGTTAGCGTGTGACGCTGTATTTAAAGCAAAACTAACCTGTTTTGCTTCCTGAAGTTGCAAAGTGCTTCTTTTTGGGGTGTGGGATACTGCTGGGAAAGAATGGGTCGAGGAAGGTACATAATGTGTCATGAAAACCAGTCAGAAACACACACTGTTAAGGTCAGAAAGTTACAAAGTGCTGAGAAGTCTTATGTTACCTATGAGAACCTGACTTCATCCAGTGGTGGATCTGTGATGGGTGACTTCATTTTAAAAAGAAGTTTTAAGCTCCTATTTAATAACACCTATATACCAAACACGCCTCTGCACAACAGAGGCTTCATTAATGCAGTATTAGAACAGATTAAAGCAACACCTCGGTTCTGATGTTCCTTGGGACTGTACAGATGAAGACACACAGTTCTATATGTCCACTGCAGCGTCTCTGACAGTCATCTTTCATCTCTTGGCCTACGCCTATAGGCAGAGAGCGAGCAGCAGGCGGTGTAATTCTGTTCTAAAGCTCCTAGTTAGGCATGCATATATTCCTATTATAGTCAGCGCTCCCGGAACAAGACAACAGAGAGCAAACAGAATGACCTTGAAATATTTATCCCCAGCCTCGCTTCGGAGAATTAAGTTTGGTGTCAGGGGCAACTCGCAGCTATCCAGCTCCACTTTGTGTGGAAGTGTGCATGCTCAAATACATACACGCAACAAACTCACACACTCTTGTCCTCCTTTATCGGGCTATGTAGACTGAGACAAACAGCTCATGTACCATCTTGCAGTGTTGAATATTAAAGGCGGTCAGGGAGGCAAGGCTTTGATTGGGACAATAAAGGCTGATGAGCAGGATCTTAGAGCATGGGAGAGGAGAGGGTGTGTGTGTGTGTGTGTGTGTGTGTGTGTGTGTGTCACAGTGCAAGGGACGCAGCCAAAACCCTGAAGTGGAAGCCAGTAGCTGCCCAGCCCAGAATACTGCCGCTTGTTTGTGTGTGTTTATGTGTGGAGGGAAAGAGGGGTACAACTGACCCAATCTAAGCAAAAGTGGGTCATATTACTGATAAAAACTGTGCAAACTTTTATTCTCTTTCTGTTTTTTGTTTAAAACTTCTATTAAGTGGAGACTGATTAGAGGCAGATTTCAGATGATATTTTTATAGTTTAGAGAGTTATGACCAGACTGCATTCAGCTAAGTAAACATGTTGGTGAAATGTGGAAACACAGTTCCAAATAAGAAATGTGAACAGACATTTGGAGAGTCTAAAGATAACATTAAAAGACAGAGCGCCCAATACGTTAGTAATATCTGCACCTTGAACAAAGCCTCTGTAACTGTGAGGGGTCAAATATAAGAAATTAGGTTGTAAACTCACATACATAAATATGTTACCTTTGTAAACTGTGTGCTGATAATGAGCTAAATTATTTCTCTCTTCTTTAGCAACATATACAGTGGCCATGATTACCTAACAAATGCAAATTTTTGTTTAATCAGACACTGCTACCATTTTTTTATTTGTCTCAATCCATCGTGATATTTGCAGCAACATCTTGATGTCCATCTAGGGACCTCAGAGAAAATATTCCCAGTGTCAAAAATATCTGGGTATGTGATTGTCCCATGTTAAATTGCAATAAAATAGTAAAATAGATTATCAGCACCTATGAGGGCTGATTGGACATTAAAGTAGGTCTGAGTAATGTTGTGATCTTAAAAATATGTGTTTCTGACTCAATGTAATGGCACAGTGACATTTACTACATACGTTCCTGGAGCCGATAATGTCCAGGATCGTCCCAAAGCCGAGAAACCGCACTTCAGAACTTTTTCTTCTAGGACAGTGCACACGCAGATAAGTCCTACTTTAGATATCAAGTCCCATGCCAGCAACTGGATATCAACCCATTTGCTGTTTTAAATGCACATCATGGCTGATTCATTACAAAAAAATGTAAGGGGCCATAATCAAAGGAAGAAGGTGAATAAAAGAGAGAAAGAAAGAGGTAATATGAAGCAACATAGCTTGGAGGACAGGTAGGATGCAAGATGGATGCAGAAATAGCCTTCATTGGAGGGGGAGCCTCAGTTAATTGGCCAAAGTTCAGTAGTACTTCTTTTACAGTTTAGTGAGCTCAGACCCAGAGAAAGTAGAATTTCTGGATCTCTTTTAAAACTGACTTCTCCTGATAGGTTGATGATCTTAACTGCTTGGAAACCATTCGAGGCAGTGTCCGATGGTGTTGATTTTTAGAATCTTCCATTGATTTAATGACAACCATTCCTCAGTTGCTAAAGCCCACTCAGGCTTTCACAAAGAACTGGACTCTTCCCCAGCTTCAGTCCGGAGAAACGCACCCACTCTTGGGTGCTCTTTTCCAATCATGTTACTTTTTTGTTCCCCTAAGGTATGTTCATATTTATTTTTGCATTTTTTGGGGTTTATTTATCTGCCCTTTTGGGCTTTTTAGAACTATTTAGAGTTTAGAAGCTGGCATGGGATTGAAAATGAGTGTTTTATTTAAAAAAAAAAAAAAAAAAAACATTAAATTCCTGTTAAGTATTTGATCAAAGTTTATACACAGTCAATGGATATGACCAGCAACTTTTTCAATGCAAAAATCCTTGATTATTACTAAACTAACTGATTTCTGCTGATGAATAAGAATATTTCCTACAAATAGTGTAATCAAACGATTTAGCCAAGCAGACTAGTGGGTGGTTATTTACATGGACTCATGTGCAGCTTTGATATAGATTTATAACTAAAACCCGGCTACTAAATTACCGGACATATAAAGATTATTTTCCTTTTCAAGTATAAACAACCTTCTCTACCAACTCCTCTTCCAAATTCCCACCCTATTACATTGTTCACATTTTTCCAGCAGAGATCAAAAAGAATCACAAACAACTTTATGACTTACTTGGAGATATTCTAGGTAATGATCCATTACACAATATCTGAAATGACATCTGTACAGAGGAGACATGATGGAGGCTTCGCCAAAAGCCTCTTTGTTGTACTTATGTAATTGTCATGTTCATGGGGAATTTTTATTGAAACAATAACAAAGCACATGTCCACAAATTAGCTTCACTTTCTCACATTCAACTTCTCATTGTCTGCAATGCCTGAGAGGGCTTAGAATAATGGATGATTGGAGAGGCGAAAGGGAACAGTGTGTGTATGTGTGTGTGGGTGTGTATGTGTGTGTGTGTGTGTGTGTGAAGGGGAAAGCATGTTGGCAGCGTGGTAAAGAAAAGCCTACTGGATTGTTGTAGCGCAGTGGAATGATGCCTGCCAGTTTCCACGCCACTGGGACTCTCTGACCTGTGCTTGTGTCTGTGTGTTTGATTGCATGTGTGCAACCTCCGCCTGCATCTGCATGCATTCACACTGTGCATATTTGCTCTTCTCCTGTGTGTGAAGCTGCATGTGTTTGTGCGTTTCAGTCACATGCACGGACATGTTGTACATGTGTATGGGCTGGCATGAATGTGTGTGGGAGGCAAGCAGATGAAGACGATGCTTGCCTCATATTCAATGTGATCTAGAGCCTCACCTCTGTCATTATATTTAGCGTACGACCCAGCTCCGTGTTTCATTATGCATTCCTATCTACTGCTCTGTGGTATGAATCTTACATCTCAATTAGCCTTATGTTCCGAACATAAAATGCATTATTTGTGGCAAGCAATGGGATAGCAATGCAACTAAAACTTGCAGCCAATACATACATAATTGGCTATTTCTAATTTACTCAAAAATAAACCTAAATGCATCTGTATGAACTGACTTTTTTTTTTTATTTAAACCAGTATCAGGTCTTTGGTTAGGTTTATCTGACCTTAAAGAACGTGAATGAAAGAACTTTCTGACCTTTTTGTGTGTGTTTTTGACTCTTTTTTATGGCACAGGGACATTCATTATGTACATTCCCAGATATGTTGTTGCTCAGCACCCTGAGACTTATACCATGCTTCAAAATGTTTTTCTGTCTTTTTTTTTTTTTTTTTTTTTCAGGACACTGCATCACTTTACAGCTAAGTTTCATTTTACGGCACTGTGCCCAGTGGCTGCAGCTGAATACTGAATAAAGTTTTCACACCGTCCCTGCAGGTGAACAGTGGTGGAATGTCTGTTTTTTTCTCCTAAAGTCAATGGTGAGGTCCTTGGTCTTTGATGTGTTAGTGAACAGGTTGTTCTCTCTGCACCACCCAGTCAGCTGCTCCACCTCAGCCCTGTGTGCAGACTCATTCCACCCAGAGATGAGCCCCACAACTGTGGTGTTGTCAGCGAACTTGACGATGGTGTTACTGTGATGTGCAGAGGTACAGTCAAATGTGAGGGTATAGAGCAGAGGGCTCAGCATGGAGCTATTGCTGATGCTCATAGCCACAGATGTATGGTGTCCCAGTCTAACCCTCTGACTGCGGTCTGACAGGAAGCTGTTGATCCACAGGCAGGTGGAATGTGGAAGTCCCAGGTCCCACAGTTTACCCACCAGTTTGTGAGGGAGGATGGTGTTGAACACGGAGCTGTAATCCACCAAGAGCATCCGTGTGTAGTTTCCCAGTGCTCCAGGTGGGATGGTGTAGCACTGTGGCTACAGCATCCTCCATCGATCTGATCACCCTGTAGGCAAACTGGTGAGGGTTGAGACTTTTGGGGAGTAGTGAGGTGATGTGACCCATACCAGTGATTGAGGCTGGAGATGTGTTGCTTCTTAGGCAGGAGGACAATGGTGGAGGACTTCAGGCAGGGTGAGACGATGGACTGAGACAGGGACTGGTTGAAGCTGGCTGGAAAAAATTTCAGCCAGCTGGTCAGCACAGTCTTTCAGCACCCGTCCAGGGACACCATCAGGTCCAGTGGCCTTCCATGGGTTGACCTCCTGCAGTAATGTGAGATCGAAGCTGCTCTGGACAGCAGGGTGTGGTGTAGTTGCTTCCAGGATGTCTGCTTTGAATCGGGCAAAGAAGCTGTTCAACTCCTCTGCCAGTGAGACTCCTTCTTCAGCACCTCACGAACTACAGGCCCTGTAATTCATGAGGTGTTGGACCCCCCGCCATACCTTACTGCTGTTGTTGTTCTCCAGGTGTTCCTCGATCCTCCTCCTGTAATCTTTCTTGGCCTCTCTGATGTCTCTCTTCAGGTTGGCTCTGCTTGCACTTTACAAAGCACTGTCACCAGACTTAAAGGTGGTGTTCCTGTCTTTAAGCAGCTGCTCGACCTTCTAGGTCATCCACGGTTTCCTGTTGGGGTACACCTACACAGGCTTGCATTTAACCGTTATAAACTCCATTATCACTGTGTCAGTACACTAGCTGTTGTTTTTGTACATGCACACACCACCTCCTTTGCTTTTACTAGACTCCTTATTTCTGTCCTGTCAATGGGCTACATAGCCGACTAGCTTGATAGCCGAGTCTGGAATGGATGAGTGAAAACAGGATTCTGTGATTAGAATGATGCAACTATCCTTAACAATGTTGTTGGTTGCTAGCTGGAGCCTCAGATCATCCATCTTGTTGGTGAGTGATTGTGAATTTGCGAGGAAAATGCTAGGAAGGATAACACTTCGCCCCTGCTGCTTTCTCTCCTAAAGCAGCATTTGCCTACTTGTCTGCCGGGATGTTTCATGTGTCAGTATTCTCAGATGTTTCCTTCTGCTCGACATCCTGTCCTATCCAAAGGAGTTTGTGTCAGCTGTAGACAAACTTATTTCCCAGACATTGGCTGGGAGAGTTTGCAGCAGCTGTAGTGAGGACTGCCATTTTTTTTTTATTTATTTATTTTTTTATGCTTTTCCATATGTAGCGTGGCACACGGTTTCTGCCTTTAAGAATAAGTAGAGGTAGCATTTAATTCAAGTGGTTGAGCTGCTGTCCTCTATACAAAGATTGCGGCTCCTCAATGGAGCACCTTTAGGTTCGGATCCCGACTTGAGGCTCTTTGCCTTTTGCATTTCCCACAACATGCCCATAAGTCATGTGACCACACAATGGAGGTCTTTTTAGATTAGACATACATAGATATGTCTAATTGAACATTATTTCAAGGGTATGGTATGGTTGGTGTCTCTGTGCTTCAGAAGATGTTTCAGTCCCTCACAATCCAATCCAACTTTATAAATTCAGTAACACTGTCACTTCTGCCATCAGTGTGTTAATGTGTGTGTGAATGGGTGAATGTGACGTATAATGTAAAGCACTTTGGGTATCAGTAAAGCGCTATATAAATACGGACCATTTACCATTTACTTCCCCAGTTGCATAAGCAGACTTTTTCTCTTGCTCTTCTTATTTAAAAAGACTGATTTAACACTCCCCATTCATCATTTATTTCAACAATAGAAGAAAACAGTAACATGGGGCTCAGAACATTTCCTTTATTAAAAACTGAGATGGAACAAGAAGACCCATGACAGCACTGTCAATGCTTCCCTTTAGAAACATAAAACACACATAGCCAGCAGATGTCACTCTTTTCTGTACCAAATGCTGTGAACAGCAAGTTAAACTTACGGCACTTTTGTCAAAGTGATTCGATACTTCCATAAACCACAAGGCTTCACTTTCAGCACGCCTTCTTAGAAGAAAGAATAATCTGTTGAAACCTTACTTTTGAGCTATTTGAACTTAAAGTAAGAGAAACACAAAACACATTTTTCATGTAAATTACCTAGAAAATATGAACAAACTGTTTTCACAGTTGAAAAAAAGAAATAGTTGTGTTGCAGATGTGTAACATTTAAGTTTGTTTACAATTTTAAAGCATCTACAAAGTAAACGAAAGCAGAAAATTGAAAGGACAGGTGCTGTTAGCGGGCTAACACTTTTGTTTGTTCCCCCTACCTCTTTACAAGCATTTGTGACCATATCAACAGTGCTGTATGTCAACATTATCATTCCAGAAGATGTTCAATACATTTATTTTCAATGTCTTTTCTTTATCAGAAGCACAAGGTCATATGGATGAAAGTAAGGAAGACAATGAAGGGTTCAGCATCTTGCACTTGGAAGTGTTGACTAGAGTTCATTGTATAAAACACACACCTCCTCTCTGATGTGATAGTCTGCAGCCACCCTCAAGCAGTTGTGGCTTGAGGTCTTGTTCAAGGGCACCTTGACAATAGTTGTTCAAGGAGGAAGCTGCTTTCCTTGAACACACTTCCAGTTTAAAATGCTGCCCACGGCTTGTCAGCATAATCTTGGATCCTTGCTCAGAGTTTTCCTTAATCTCACATTACCATATCTGCTCTGCGGGGCCATATGAACCCATGAAATTGAAGCAGAATCCTAGATGTACATAGACACAAGTGACTATACGTCCAACGGTATGCTTGTTGTCTGTGCCACAACAGGATTTGATGTGCTTTGAACTTGCCTCATGATTTTTCGCACTCGATATACCTTTACTAAACTGTGAATTCCATACTAACCTTAACTCTTCTCATGGCGGCAACAACTAAAAAAAAAACAAGTCTGCTCGTAGAACGAAAATGGCAGAGTGTGAAACTTTATTAATCTAGAAATGACCTACAGTAACTTTACAGTCAACATTATTTTGCACCTCCTTACCTTCTGAGAGTTTGCTGCAGTTTTTATGACTCATTCATCATAACTATATCAGTCAGCTCATATGATAATTGTAATAATAAAAAGACTAGAAGCACTCAGAGACCGTGGGGTCACC
This sequence comes from Melanotaenia pygmaea, assembly GCA_036919955.1. Taxonomy (NCBI): domain Eukaryota; kingdom Metazoa; phylum Chordata; class Actinopteri; order Atheriniformes; family Melanotaeniidae; genus Melanotaenia; species Melanotaenia pygmaea. The sequence goes on from JBAFSZ010000018.1 coordinate 3,887,785, forward strand.
TCAGAAAGACCCAAAAAGCCCAACAGCCCACCCAGTAACACCTTCCACAGCATCAGCTTGACTTTTTTTAAATCAATACATTTTAAAAATTATTTCTTTTTTGCTATATGTTAGCAAGTTAATGTTACAAGCTAGTAGGTATTCGTCATTTTTCTATTTCTAAAGCAACTCAGACAGCATCAAAATTCAGTAACATCTACATGGCTGTGAGTCCAAAGTAGCCAATGATGTAAATGAAGCAAATCCTCCATCACCTGATCAGAACAAGATATAGAAACCCTACATTTTACACACTATACTGTATGCATGTATACTTGATTAAGAACTTACTGCATGGTGCAACTGTCTCACACAAATAAAATCTTTTAAAAATCTATTTAAAAAGTTTAAGATAAATTAATTTCTGTTTTTCTCTTTATAAAGATCTGTCTTGGTTTCAGTCACTGTTTGGTTGGATTTAGGTATTAAAGCATCATTAATTAACTAATCATTGGTTGTGTTGTGTAAAAATAAATTGGGAGCCATACCCCACTTGTGTTTGTCTTTATCTGGAAGTCTCACACCATCTTAGTGTGGTCACTTTTCATCACCTTGGGGTCTCTAGTTCATGTTCTGTGCTTGTACACTATGTCAGATACTTGGTTGTGGCATTCCAGTGAACCGTGTATTATTTTTTAAGATATATATACACATATATATTATGAGTTATACATTTTGTACTGTTGGCTTTTATTGTTTTCAAATGAACAGCCTAAATACAAATAAAGAACATAAAAAAATAAACCATTCACTCTTGAGCATTACCATGAGTTACATTATGTAGAAATATCCACACTTCTAAAAATGAACAATTTCCTGGAAAATTCACTTAAAAACATGTGTTGTTGAATGTGTTTTTTTTGCAGCATGTAAGTCAATTGATCAGCCCGACTCTATGCTAAGTCCTTTTGTTGTCATTGATCAGATAAACATTTTTTTCCATCTTTCTACTGAGAGCAGCATAGGTGTAATAATCTTAACAAAGGACTCTGTTCTATTCAAATATCACAGATTCTCAGACTAACACTGACTTACTGAACCAGGGCCCTGAAAACAAATAGCTACATGCAATTGAGACATTTTGTGCTTTTACTATCGTAAAATCTGTCCTTTGTCTTTTGGAAAACAAAGCATATATA
>JBAFSZ010000018.1:3889062-3904032 GCA_036919955.1 Melanotaenia pygmaea
TATATACCATATTAGTATTGTGTGCAGAATTTGAATAGTAAAAAAAAAACCTTTGACAAAGTGATTTGTCTTTAAAAGGATAAAAATTACAATTTCTCAAGGGGCCTTACAATCTGTACAGCTTACAACAAGCTCTAAATTCTAAAATACAGTTTAGAGACAGAAAACCTCCCCCATAAAATGCTTGTAATGGGAAAAGAAATGGGCTAGAATTAAAGAAAATGTCTACATTGATGTCTCTGAGGAGAAAACGAAGAGAAGGCCTTCATTTGCCCTTCATCGCCTTTGGCTAGTATTGTTCACTGACCCGTCGCAGACGGCCTGGCTTGCATTCTCCAACAGGGCTGGACAGCTGACAGTAGCATTCCCCTCCCTTTCTTGTCTTAATGTGTTGTGATAAGGAGCTTATGTGAGGTTTCCGCAGCAAAATTACCCCCCCAGGCTATTCTAACAATCTACTTTATGTGGGCGTATATTTCCCGATCACTTCGAGGCAGGGGTGATGCTGGCAAGTAGAGACATTGACCAAGAGAAAGAAGGGATGTTTTACGTGTTAACCTGTGTTGAAAGGCAGAGCTGGGAGAGCCTGAGGATGCAGCAGCAGATTCCCATTGTTTTTTTCTGACACAGTGGGACATGTAATAGCCTGTAGCCAAAGCAGTGATCAGCTGTCCACAAGGTCTTTCATTGCACAAGGTTGCCAGCAGATAATATTGAACAGGCTTTGATAAAATAAACGTAGAAATTGATTTGAAATGGGTGCATGCCTTTCTGACTCCCTAAAAATCCCAAAAACAGATGTGTGGATGCCGAGAAAGCATATGTGATTATTTAGTGTTCGACAGGGAGGTTAAATGCATCCTAATCACCAATCAGATCCAAAAAATTAAGGTATGTCACAAACACTGTACGCATCAAAAGATTCTGATCACATTCATCTTTGTCTACCAGTTTTAAGGGGACAGGCTTCTAAATGTGTGTGTGTGTGTGTGTGTGTGTGTGTGTGTATTAGCCTCTTGATGCAGACCCTACATGTGCATGACGCTGGCATGTGCTTGTCGGTCCCCTGAGCTTCGACTGTAAGACGTCAATAGCCAACCTGTAAATGACAGGCACAGAGGGAGTGTGTTTAGCAGTTTGGCTGGATCTTAAAAAGGTCATATGTTACACACACACACACACACACACACACACACACACACACACACACACACCCACCCTCGTTGCTACACATACATATAAAGAACAGGACACAGGCAGCTGACCTCTTTTGTCACTTCCATGTGGACTCACCTGGTTCTTGAGATAACAGTAAACCTTGTTTGTAAGGGTTACTGTTACCTCAGGCTAATTCTTTGTTTTAGACCTTAAAGATCTATCTCTGTAATCAAAATTCTCATGCTTTGTTGATCCAAGTATTAACCCAAACTACCTCTTTAAGAGATCTTAAACCCAGATTTTGTTTGAATATAAACTTTTTAGTAGTGACTAATTCTTATTATGTTTTATATAAAAAGTGTTTCATTCCTGAACAAAATATGTTGCTAATACTTTTCAACATGGTAATAATAATAATTAGAAACAATAACTGGACACATTACATTTCTGTCTGAGGGGGTTTGGGCTATTTTCAAAACTCAACAACTACAAAGGCTCATTAGAAATACATTTCAGCAGGAATTCATTTTTTTTTTTTTTTTTACCATATAAATGTGAGTTTTGTCCTTTTCTGCCTGTGTTATGTTTAAATTTACATAGTGTTGTTTTGATTTTATGTTGAATGTTGAAGTTGGTACCAGAAGTGGGAAGAACATTACAGAGAGAGAGAGACACCACCACCAAAACTAGTAACCGGGGGTAGCATCAGGGATAGAAATGACGTCTCAGGTCACTGACATTTCTAAATTACCACTTTAGTTCTGTATTCCTAGTTCATCACAAAAATATGCCAAGATGCCCTGTCAAATTACCAGCCTTGTTTTGCCAAGTTCAATGTAAATTTTAACATTACTTTTTGGGTTAATCAAGCATTTAATTTGAAACAAGTTGAGTCTTTTAAATGGATTTTCCATTAAATGGTCAAATTCTTTAGTTGAAATGGTTGCCTGTGTTGATACAGCCTGTTTAGTTTCAGCATATTTAAAAACTAAAGCACTTTAGGTGAACGGAAAATGTCTAGTAAACTCAACAAATGTGGGATTACAGACTGTTATCTTTTCCCGTCACAGTACTTATTTACAGTATACTCTCAAAATAAGTACTCAAAATATTTCTCATAGAAGATTCAACCATGGTTCATGTCCTTAATCCTGGCATTTTGTGATAGTTTTCTGGATTTTTACTGTATGCTGTTTCCATACTACTTTAGGCTGGTAAAAATTCCTTCCATCCCATGTGATTACAATGAGGAGTTTCTATCTAGGCATGGGAATTTTAAGCAAGAATAGGATTCAAAATCCCTGGGAATTCTTTGAATGCCCACACTCCTGAAAGGTGTTCGGTGTTGGCTAACCAGTTGCTCTAGTTTGACTTTGGTCAGTTACAGTTAAGTACGTGATAAACTGAGACTGCTGATGGCAAACGCCATCAATGAAAATGTGTTGGGAGACACATTTTCAATCCAGTAATCCTGTAATCCCTCAGTGTCATTGTTACAGTTTCATCAGCATTGTGATGATTGACGGCTTTCCTTGATGGGCCTTAAACTCGGGCTTCACAAACTTAAAAAACATTTAGCAAAACTGATGGGTAGCATGTCTTGTGGATGGACCTTCTGTTGAATGCTTTTCTCTCAAATGACTGTTCATGCTTGTAGATGTAGACTTGTAGACTGGCTGTAGTCGGTGCTTTAAGTGGGACAAAAAGATGCCCGTACTCCCCTTAATGACCTGTTGTCAGTTTTTCCTACAAATATGGAGCAACAACATGGATTATACTTATATGTAGATCTGTCTATCGATTTATAGATCAATAGTTTTATTGTACAGAAATTACAAAGAACAAACCAACAAAGCCAGTTCTAAATTAGACAAATTCAAAGGGTCATAGAGAGACTTTCAGTAACTTCAAGCCTCATGGTGTTAACATGGACATGAAAAATGACAGTGAAAAAATAAACATGGTAAAATAAAGCTCTTTAAAAACGTAAAGAAGTAAAATGTCCCATTTAGACTTATTTAAGAACTGATTACTGTAACAATTTTCTTTTGTAATATAGTATATGTATTCTCTCAGCATTAGGCCTGGCCCACGCCACTTTAACTATATTTTCTTAACTTTTATCTGATAAAATGTCAGTATCTTCAAAAACTCAAAATGCTGACCAGTCACACACTGAGCCTCAGCATAAACAAGTTGAATATTAAATTGGCCATCAGGTAACATGAACAGAAATGTGTGAAATGTAAAATGTCATCCGGCCTGAACTTGTGAATGGAGGGCAAGAAAACAAGCTGACTTCATTTCCATCACACAGCAGGGACTGGTATGGATAGGAGGTGGCAAAGGCTGACAGAGAAAGCAAAAATAAGCAAAAAAAAACATTTGTTTTGAATGTGAGGACATTTCATTCACAGGAACTAATAAGTACCACTTTTAGTACTTTGAATAATTGAAATACATCAGTAGGGTTTGCACATAATGTACAATATTAGTCCTTACTCCTAAAACAGTAGTCTGCATCTACAAAGTAAGACAACAGTGACGATCAACATTAAAATAAAGATATCTACTTACTTAAAAAAGGCTCCAGCAGGTCTTGGGTTCATCTTTGCTTGATTGGTTTGGTGCTTCACAAGCTCCCTTATCAGCAGATCTTCTTACCTTTGCCAGCCATGACCTTAAATAACTAATGATGGCCCATTGCACTTCATAAAAACCTGATTTGAAAGCCTACTGGTAGCAACGGAGTCTGGCAGAAAGAATGCAGCTCATGCTGCTGAAGGCTCGCTCACATTCACTGGTAGACACACCAATGGCACTGACGGCTTCAAGTAGAGGCTTCAGGTCTGTTGGTGTCCTGGATCCTCTTTGCTCCTTCTATCCTTCTATTCCCGAATACTTCCCCCTCGCTCTACTTTCAGTCTGTCACAAGCAGAGCAGCTCTGCATCACCATACTGTATATCCAGCTATCCCACAGGCCATTTGTTTGGCTGAAGAACCATCAGCTGGTAATCACCTAAATGCAAGGTTGATGGAGTCATCATACACTTTATGTTATCTGCCATTTCTGTAAGAACTGCTCTGCATTGATCTTCAGCTTGTCAAAATAAAAACTTGAAATGGTTAAGACCACTGACCTCCTTCAGGACACCTTCAACAGTAAATTTAAGACAATGGTTTGAGCGGTGCCACACAAACAGGTCTGAAAATCTTGAATACAGACGTGTAGCTACTCCGGTTCTTCTAAACAGCATCACAGGAGATCCATCATATGTAAAAGCCACCACACACTCCCCCAAAAGCTGCTCATCAAAGCCAGCCGTGTCTTTGTGATAGCATCTGCTGTGGTCCCATCCAGCTCAAGTTCAAAAATACTGCGTATGGTTTTTAGCAAAAGCAGCTCTAAAACAGACCACCAACACAGACTTGCCACTAACTGTGGTGGACTCATGAGTTTTCTTCTACTTTTTACTATGTCATCAACTATTTTCTTTTTCATGTCTGTTGAAACTTTGTCAGTGATTTCAGCATGTGTTGTTTGAGTGTAAAACTCCACCCATGTTCAGTCCATTGTAGTTTTACATGAGTTAGCATATCAGTAAAAGGACGCCCATGCTTACCAGTTCTTTACACTGACCTAAGCCTCTGCCGGTTGTCATATTTAGCCTTGCGCATGTCTTATTTTTTTATTTTTTCATTTAATTGTCTGATGCTATCTTTTCAGTCTCCACGGTTTTTATGTGGGATCTTGAATATAAAAATAGTCCCGGTACCCTGAGGGTTCAAATTTAAGTGAACCAGTTGTAGTCAGACTTGTGGTGAGCTAGCTTTATCTGGCAGAGGTTTCACTGATTCTCATTACTGTTTTTTTTTTCAGCTGGTACCTGTGGATCTACATATGTCTTATTTGTACTCCATCAGCATCACATCTCACACCACCACACATGTTGCACAAGAACATGTCGATACTGAAGCCTTATCCTGTTATTTTGTTTTGCTGAAGGTTGGCAAGCACCAGTGGAAGTACCTAATAACTACCAGCTGCTAGTTAAAATAAAACTTTTTGATTTCTTACACTAAAATGACTATTAGACTATTAAAAAACCTTTCCCCATCCCTACATCTGTCTACACAGGCCCCATGTTACAATTTTGGAAACGATATGATTTTAGACATGCTTATCTCATTCTCACCACCAGCACGCCATATCACACAACGTCCTCATCAGCTTTGACAATACTGTAAATGTTTACAAAGGTATCTGCAATACTGTGGATCTCACTGTTTTAGATCTGATCACATTTACCCAACCATGGCTCAATAGTTTAAACGTCTGAGTAGTACTCTGTGGAGAGAGAACAAATAAAAAAGGAATAAATGAAAACAAAGAAGTAAACACAGTTAAACGGTTTCTAGTCTTGAACACAATCTGTTATAGTACATTATAAATGTAGCACTATGCAATGTTTTCCTGACACCATTTATTATTGGCATAGTTAGTGTGTCATAGCTAACTGCTGCAGAGCAGCTCCCTTGAACTGAGAAGTGATGGCAAACCTGTACTCAACACAAGGGAGAACATCTTGACTTAAATGTATGTGATAATCTGCAAATGAGAATACAGTATGTTAAAAAACATCATTTGTAACACTAATATATGTTTCCTTTTATGTTTTGTAGAGTTTTTTTTCCTATTTTGACGTCCTCACAAAGCTCCTGGATAGCAAACGATGAATAGTACAGGGCGAACCAACAAAGACACGTTAGCCAGAACATTTTATAAAAATCAATACCAACCGATGTCAGATTACCACATGTTACAGGGGAGAGTTGAATAATAGTCCTTTATAGCCTTGCACTTGTGCCATCACCTGTGTAGATAACCTCATAACCTTCACTGGTGCTGCATATTTTTTCTTCTCTTTATGTCCCTTTACCCTCATCCCGCCATCTCTACACTAGACACAAGCTTGGTGAAAAAGAAAAACAGAAAAAGAAAGTGAGAACAGGGAGAAAGAAGGAGTGAGGGAGGGAGATCGGATTTCCATTCCACATTGGATCACTGGAGTGGAGTCTAAAACCACAGAGTGCGCTGGCACTGGACAAAAAGGCTGGATTCAATAAATATGTGGACTAAGCTCTCCTTTTCAGACCCTGCAGTATTGAATTCCTTTTTTAGGTCATTAAAACTGGGCAAAATTGATACAGTATGCAGCTCAAATCTATAGCTCCATTTTTTTCTTCTCCTTTCTGTGTCTTTGCCCTTCTAAATAAAAAAGAGAGATGAGAGGGAAGCCAGTGTGTGGGAGTGCAAGAACGGCAGCTAGAAGAGTAGCCAAAAAAAAGAGAGAAAGTGGGGGATTTTTTCCCTTTCTTTGCAAGACTGAATGTTTGCTTATTTTGTCAAAAAAATGGCAAAGAATGAAAAAGGAAGGCATGGAAAGCAGGAACAAATAAAAAGGAAGAGATTGAGAAAGTGATCCAGGGATGGAGTGTTTTTGCCAGAGCGAGGTGGTATTTTGACATTTTATTAGAGTCTCAAAGAGGTCTGCTCAAGACAATACTCTCCTGCCTCCTCGTTTAGCTTGATTTTAATTGGCCATTAGATTGAAAAATAGCCTCTGCCTCCTCTCTGCTCCTCTTCTCCTCCTGTTTTCCTCTCCTCAGCTGCCTGAGAGCTGATTAGACCTTTGATTTTCTAATAAACACAAAGAAACAGATTAGCTGCAGAACTGAGGCACAATCAGACATGCTTAACTGTGTCAAGAATAGGAAAATACTTGCTGAGCCCTCAACACATCTGATTTCAGTTGAAAGAATTCTAATCTAAAGTACCTCAGGACTAAAAATAACATTGAATGCTTTTCTGTGCTTTGGAGAGGAATAAACTGGTCCTCACAGTTAATAGAAACTCCTCTGACTTGTGATTTGTTCTACTTTGCTTTAGGTTCCTTGACACTGTATATTATCATCAGCTCCACAAGAATGATAAGTTCCATTCCCTGACTCGAAACCATCCCAAACTTTCAGCGACCTGATGTTTTGTTGTATTTTGTAGCCTTTATCTTCCATAGTTGCAGATGACTTCACGCCTCCTCTATCTTTGTTTTGTGTTTGTTTTTGTTTTTTTTTCTGTTTTTTTCCTACAAAACTCACACTGTGCTCTTATGATAAATAAGACATTACCCACAATGAGAGGAACTCAATCAGTGCTTGTGTTGGCTGGGAGTGAGAAAGACAAGGATAATTACTCACTAAATAGGCAATCACTGAGGTGGCGCCCACACAATCAAGCCAGCGTACGTATTTTGGGGAGCTTCCACAAAGCTGCTAGCCAGCCATCTCAGAATATAAAGAAGTGGAGAATAAAGTGGGAGAGTGGCGGCCCCAATGGGCTAATACTGACACCCAGGATCGCAGGTTGTTGGGAAGTCGCCATTATAGGACATATTTCAAAATGAAATCACACGTCCATTGCAAGGTGGGACAGGTGTGTGTGATGATAAATGGAATATGAAGAAATGTTTATAGACTTAAAGTGTGTTTTTATTACAGTCACTTGATGATGCAATAAAACAAAACCTAAAATTACACAGCCAATGCTTTCTTTTTGTAAAATTAATGGCCAAAATGGTTGATTTAATGTGATGACTCCAATTCAAATTTAAGTCCAGATATGTTTGATATACAAATGGTTGATATAAGCGATATATCACATGGTAAAAAACAAACAAACAAACAAAAAAAAGAAAACAAACACAATTTGCATATTACACAAACCTTCACACACTGCAGTACACACACTGACAATTCTTACACCTCATACTTTCTCTTCTACACACATACACACTTATCACACACTCACACCACAAAAATAAATAAATAAACAACTGGCTTGACACCATTGTGAGGAAACAATATTTACACTGCTACCAAACCCATGAACAGCGGAACCGCCCAGGTCAGGGCAGGCCGGGGTCCACACCACAGCGACTGATCTGCAGCGCAAAACTCACCAAACACTAGATTAGGACGTGTTACATCCACCTTGCTAGTACCAGGCTGAACCTTTTTTCTTCCAGAAGTACCTTCATTCTTGGCGTCATAGATTCAACAAGGTGTTAGAAACATACCTCAGAGATTTTGCTCCATGTTGACATGACAGCATCACATGATTGAGATGAGAACCTCCCGTTCCACCGTGTCTCAAAGCCGCTCTAGCCTGAACTCTTCATGGTAGGCAGGACGGATCCAAGTTTTCCTACCAGACCAAGCAACTGTTTCCAGTCTACTCTACTCCAGTTTCCTTGAATCTCAGTTTCCTGTTCTACTCATTGGACATTTGCTCTTCTTCAGACCATTCTCTGTAAACTCTAGAGAAGGTTGTGTGTGAAAGTCCCAGTAAATCAGCGGTTTCTATAAAAAAATACCAACAACCAACTTAAAAATCACTCAAATCCTCTTTTTTCCTCATTCTGAGGCTCAGTTTGAACTTCAGCAAGTCGTCTTCACCATATCTACCTTCATTGGCTGATTAGATAGCTGTGTTAACAAGGTAAGCCTAATGAGGTGGCTGGTGAGTGTATTTAATGTTGTTGTCGTATCAAATGATATTTTTTGTGAGTTTTTTGATGGATGAAAGAGCAACATGTTTCAAAGTTTTTCTTCTTCCAAAAAAGTGAAAAAACAGGTGAAACCACCTCTTTATTTTGTTGTGGAAAGTATTTGGGGCCAAGAAACAGCACATATCTGAATAATTTACCCTGTAAAACAGGAACAGGTTGCAGAAACTGGAGAGCAATCTGTTTCTTAACTGACTGTTTTAGTGCACCCACTTATCATTACACAAATATTCTTTGTGGCTTATCAGAGTGGTACAGCTGACAACAGAAACATGTCACACAATGATTGAAATACTAATGGTTTGACCTTTAAAAAACTAGAGTATCCATAAAACTTAACTTTTTAAACTTGTTCTCACAGTCTTGTGTTTAAGTAGCATGCCATGTCTGGCACCTTTTCAGATCATTTACATGCTTTCAAGCATTTCTCACGTCTTTTGACATAATTCAAATAACACCCCAACTCATTGGGGTAAAACGGCAGGACAAGGTGTCATGCCCTCATGTTAGATGACATGCAGAAAATACATAATATGTAGTAATGACATGCAACATGACTTGCCATGTCATTATGAGACAAGGCTGGTCTTCAACTCGAGATGGTAACTGGTAAGGGTGGATTAGAGAAGAGATGCAACATAAGCATCAGAAAAAATTATTAGATGTAGTTGTAACAGTTTAGGGTGTAATAATAATTGCAAAAAAAAAATGTTGACATGACGACAACATTGAAAATTGAAAATACAAAATTGAACACATGCATAAATGAAAGGAAATGCATATCGTGCTAATGTGATTGTTTCCTTTGTTTCCTTTTATTCACAAATTTGCAGAATGCAGTTGTAGGGGACACAATTATTGAATTACACTTGTGTGTAGAAGTGTTTAATTTATGCAGCATAATCTTTTTCTGTTGAAAGGCTTTATAAAGAAAGCAAAAGAAAAAATAAATCTTGCATAAATTGTAAATTATTTTTACTCTGTACGCAGCAACTCTGCCTAATCAACAACAAACGGTGCTTAATTACTTTGACTAAAATATGAATCTATCAAATACACTGAGTGTCTGCCTTAAACAGATAGTTACGTTCATACAGATTAATGACAGTTTCGGAATAGAATGTTTATTTGCACACTGTATTATACATTATTACTAAGCAATTATAAATTGGCATCTGACCAAAGCAAGACGAGCTCCTCAGCGTGGACAGCAGTGGATGTACTGAAATCTGGGAGAGACTCATCATTTTTGGCATGAACAGATAATTCTCTAAATGGCTATTGATTTTACTCGAGCTGTATCAGCAACAAAATACATTTCAGTTAACAATCACAATGCCAATAAACTTTTCATTTTACTTCTGAAGCTGATCATAGAGAAAACCCCGGACCAAAGGTTCGAGTGCTCCTATGGTAAGCATGGCTACATGGTAAAAACATAGAAAATAAATGAATGTATCTTCCTCCGTTTTGCAAACTGTGTGCAGGAAAACATGCACCCAGCATATAGTGAGCATTTACATACTGAGAAAGTTTTCTGTACAGCCAGAAGATACAGTATTTACGTCTTTCTGTGCTTTTTAGCCTCTTCTTTCCCAGCTTATGTTTGTTATTATGAGACCTGCTGTCAAATTTTCTGGAATGATTTGATACAGCCCTTGGCAAGTACATTTGTGCTGCACCACATACTCCATCTTTCTCTCTGTGAGAAACTGTGTGTGTGTGTGTGTGTGTGTGTGGATTGGGCTTCTATAAAGTATTATCCTAGTACAGCTTGTCTGTTAGGTTGTTAAACAGGTCATTGGTTTCACAAGGCAACACCTTTTAAACTTTGATGACTGAATTTCCTGCTTTATCTGGATGCGTTTGCTGAAGTGGATCTGCCTGAGCGTTTAAATCTTTTCACAGGAACATACATAATACTTAATCAGTACTAATGTCACAACAATATCAAGCTGCGTTTTTCTTTTTCAGAACAGCCACAATAACGGTCCACACAGGCAGGGTTTAATGACAGAAACAACTCGTCATGCTGGTCACATGATCCACGTGACACCCGACGTAGCTCTTGACCTTTCCCAATTGATGCTGCTACATGGCTGCTGATGGAAAGAGAGTTGCAGCTCAGTCCGTACAAGCACATTATCTGTTAAAGTCTGATAAGCTTTAAAGACACGACATGCCACAAGTTCAAGCTAACGGCACACTGGAAAATGATAACGTTTACAACGGTTTTGGAACAAATGGAAATTACTGAACTATATTTAAATGATGGTTCCGTTGTCTGTTTTAGCTGAGTGAGGGTGTAATTTCATCCTCTCAGTGCCAGGCGTCAGTCACAGATGTATGACTGGCAGCTGAGTGGCACCTAACTGACAGACAGACATGTTAGAATAAGATTCTGGGGCCAGTCTTGGTCTCATATTTCTAGAATCTGGGACTGAACTTCATCCTTCAGAAGGACAAAGTTCTCCCCCACAGAGCCAGGATCATCACAGAGTACCTCCAAAATTTGGGAGGCACCAAGCTGCAGTGACTGCATATGGATCTTCTTCATCCCACTGAGGTCCCTGACCATCTAGATCAGATAAAATGCTGTTTTTCCTTGTTCCTCTGGGAGAGTGCAATCATCAAGAAACTCCAGTTACTAAGGATTTTGGCACATTAAATCTTTAATCACCCTAACTGAGCAACGCATATTCTAACCTCAAAGTGTCAGTGCAAGCATGTTCTGGACAACAAAGCCAGTTTCTAAGCCTCGGGATGCTGTTTCCCGATGACGTCACCAGAAATGTGCAAAATGGATGTCAGGTTACATGAAAGAAGACAGTTCTGAGGTGAGAAAGTTTTGTAATGTTTCTCTAGTATGTAACACTGTGAATTACAGTATCATAATGTAACATTGCTAAAGCACCACAGAAGAAGAGCTGCCATGGTGTTATGGAGCACCATTGCATTGCCAGCCACCACAGGTGTGTGCAGTTATGATAAGAATAACAGGCAGAAGTACTTAGATGTGCGGCGACCAGCGTTGGCGTGTCCTGGCCTTTATATGCTGAAAATGCCCACTGAGCTCATAGTCGTAAAGGGGCTTGTCTGCTTTTATTCTGAACACTAAGGATTCGTTTGTTAAACATGAACAGGAACATGATGTTATATTAATGTTATTCAGTTATAAGTCATAATGTTAGTCACTTTTCAGTTACGAGTCTGGGTGGCATGCCGGCGCCCCGCGATGCCATCTTCCCTCATGTGGTCGGTAACAGACTTAACTGTACAACATGTGACTCATGGGGATAAACAATATGAACAAATGCAAGCTATAAACATGTAATAATTAAATAATAATGACATTTTAAAATACACTATACAGCGTGTGGTACAGTCCGTTCTTTTCCTCTGAATGTCTGGTTAAGCTCAGGAAGAAAATTGTATTTAGATATTTTTGTTGCTCTTTATTGATTCGATCTGAGTGGAAGTGATGTGTTAAAGCAGCAGGTGATATTGTCAGATATCGATCACTGGCACCTTAATCTCATCTAATTAGAATTGATGACATTAGCAAACATCTGTTATAATTAGAATCAGTGTAATATTGTACAGTATATTGATCAAACTTGTGTAAAAAAATGAAGGGCTATCATTGATTTGTTTGTGTTTTTTGAGCATGGCTTTTTGCCATAGTGTCATGTCCCTGTCATTGAAGGTGATGTTAGTAACTACATATCAAACAAACAAAAAGGACAACATCTTCTCATGCGACACATAACATCACATATTATATGTCATGTGAACTTCAAGCGTTTAATTATGAAGTATCATCATTACCCTGTCAATGCTGTACAGGATGAGCATAATGCAGTAGAGTTAACAACATTTACACACATCTACTCTGTTGTACAGATTTCACTTTATACCATAAAATTCTTAAAACTTTCTTGCACATCAATCTGAAATTTTCACATTCAGCCAATTTGATTTCACAGACTGGATGCAAGTGTCCATGAGCATGTGCAAAAGCTGGATGTTTATGTTGGAACAGGGTATAGTTATTATTGAGGAAAACCTGAAGAAAGAAAGGCCAGACCTTCGAATGGTTTAATCAATACAGGAATGTTTGCTGTAATGAAGTGTGTCAGCTTCTTAACAGGACTAAAACCTTCATCAAGTCAATGAGGGGGAAGTTAAACCTGATGCCTATCTGAATAATCACGCAGCCTTATTGACTGACAACAAGATGAGGCGAATGCCAAACACCAGCATGGCCAATCATACGCACAAAAACAGCACGCTGGCAAAGAGTACGTCTCAATAATCAGACACATACAAATGAAGCTAATACAGCGAAGAATGAATAAACTTGGTCTGGAGTGGATTCATCGCAGCCACAGTAAAATTAAGTTCTCTCTACTGTACTTGCTCCTTTTTTCCCCTCCACCACATACAGTATATGTCAGCTTATTGTGCTAAAGGTACAATAGATGATGAAACTGTCCATTATTCTGAGTTATTTTGGGAATTCTCATTAATTTAGCTTAAAATTTTGTTTCAGGGTTCATCCCTGACCTTGCAGACAGCATCTGGCATATCTCTTACTCCATCAAGTCGAGGTCCACTTCCCTGACGTGAGACGTTCATACATAAATTACTCTGGGGCTCGGGCTAAGTTGTGCATAAAAATCAAATAATGAATATTAAAGAAAACCAAAACAAAAGTTTATTTTCTTTTCCAAGAACACAGACATTCATTTTTTCTTCTTATGTGTTATCATATAGCTCATGTTATAGCTCATTCATGTCCACTGAAACCATGCTGTATACTAATGGTACCATGTCTTGGCAGTTTTATATTTCATCTCTGGAAACTTACACACAACTAATAAAAATGGGCTATATAGTTATTATTTGAGGGAATAATGACTCAAAATCATGTTTATGCTAGTTAGGAGGATACAGTAATTGTCAGTTTTCTTTCTTTTTATTATTTTTGTAAAAATGCACATAAAATGCTCTTCATATATGAGGTAGTGAGCCAATTATAACCCATACACAAAATCAATAACCAACATGTTCAAGATCATATTAAACTTTAAACAAAGCTCAGACTTTAACCGGCTCTCAGCTCTCTGAAAGCAGCCTTTTTAAGTAGTGATCAGTTACTAACCTTCAACATTAGTACCACAGAGAGCATTATGGAACATGGAAGCTGTAATCCAGGACCGTATAGTCACATAAATAAACATACACTGGGACTAGTGAACAGTGAGTAATGATCTGCATATGAAATGGTTTGATATATAAGCTCTCACATTCTCAGTATGCCTTGCACACAAACACTGCCTCTCTTATCCACACATCCAGAAAAGCTGGTCAACACTCCCTCTGTCTTCACTCATCTTTCACCACCCTCCCTCTGTTCTCTCCCAGTTTTTCATTGATCTCTCTCTCATTGGACTCATCACTCTGCATTCTCTGCAGACAAAGAGCAACCGCAGGATGACAATCACATTAGAGCACACAATCTATTTATGGCCTTGCCTCATATTTCAACTCCATTACTTCCCTCTCTCTCTCTCTCTCGCTCTCTCTCTCTCTCTCTCTCTCTCTCTCTCTCTCTCTCTCGCTCTCACACACACACACACACACACACACACACACACACATATATGTAAACTTGTCCTTTCTCTCAATTCTCTTGTACTCTGTGATAATATAAACACAGGGTTTTTAGTGGTAATGAGTTTTTAATAAAAAATGAATTATTTACTGTGGCTGGGGGACAGAAGATAAAAATGAAAGAAAAGAAGGTAAAATCAAAGCTTTTGAAAATGACACTGTTGTAAAGTTTATTAGACTTTGTTTTACTTTGAGTTTTTGCCAGTGCCTGCATAGATTATTAGGAGATTGCGCTGAACAAATTTAATGCAAACAAAGACAAGCACTGGTAATTGATTTGCTTGGCTCGTGTCCGTTGTGAAGTTTACTGCACAGCAGGTTCAGGAGTCACCAGGAGAAGAATGATTGTTTATGGCAGTTTAAGAATGTAGTGCAATTTTCCTCTTGAGAGTTCACAGGTCCTTGAGTCAAGAAGTGCCAGGCAGTTAAATGTCTATCTGTCTAAAATGGTGAAAACTAAAGCCCTTCATGCTGGCATGGCAGCTGACAAAAAAATCTATCTATCTATCT
>JBAFSZ010000018.1:3904069-3915179 GCA_036919955.1 Melanotaenia pygmaea
TGTCTGTCTGTCTGTCCGTCCGTCCGTCCGTCCGTCCGTCCGTCCGTCCGTCCGTCCGTCCGTCCGTCCGTCCGTCCAGCATCTGACCCTCTCAATTTGTATTGAAGCATTAAATATGTATATGATCATTTGAATATTGCATTGTCTGGTAGACACAAATAAATTTCCTTAAGCACTCTGTTTTCAAGTACTGAGACATATTACAAAGCACAAGTTGTATAAACAGCTGTAATGACTGTTTATATACTATTTTTTTTCCTGCTATTTTATACCACCATGAGCTATCAATCAACTCTTAATACAACCCATGTGGTGCCCCCCCAACCTATTTTAGCCCTCTTGTAAGTGCTTAATCATTCACGTCCCACTTCAAAGTTCTGTTTCCTAATCTCCTGACTAGTTCTGTCTCTACAGCATCTACCTCCAGAGGCTGAAGGATTTGTGTCACACACCCGATCATCTTCACCCATCATGATACCAACCTCACTGGCCCTCACCAAGACGCTGCACTGCCACTTGTATGAGTGGCGTATCATTCTCCAGTCCAGCTTTCCTAACATAGAAAACTGGAAAGTCATTTAACTCTCACGCATGATCAAGGGACATGAGTATTCCATTCCACCAAAATAAAAATAAATACTACTTCTACAAATTCTACTGCTCTCATCAGCGTTTCCTGATTCACGTTCCATCACCACAAAAAATAAAGTCAACTGTTTATTGGTTGATTTTTATTTATTATAGTTTAACTCCCTTGCTCAATCTAGGTTAACTTACTGAGATTTTTTTATTATGGTGTTTTCTAATTTTAACTAAATGATTTTGCATCTTTTTATTGGTATTTTATTCTTATTACGGTTTGTATGCATTTACACCCAAGCCTCAGATGAGTACTCACCATTTGTGATTTTTTTTGCATTATCTTTCTATGTCTGTGTTTACTTTTAATGTGTTTTTTTTATGTACAAAGGATGGCCTCTCCTATTTTTCTGCCAAATAAATCTCCCTATGAGTACCAGTAAAGTTACCTTGACAATGACACAACATGATGACCTCATTTTCTCTTCTTTGTTAGTTCCCTCAGACGCTGGACCTTTCCCACTTCCTCTCCTCAGCCCTCCAACTGGTTCTTCTTTCTCCCTGTCCACTGCCATTTCTGCCATTCACCCAATTTCAGCTCTGTGTGAATCTTAATGCTTTAAATACCATTAGACTCCAAATCATATTGGGTGATTTTGTAAACCTACCGCAACTCATTAAATCTTCATTCAATGATATCACTCACTTCAGAGAACTTTACACCATCCCGGTTCCAGGTTCACTCATGTCCCCAGCCTCTCAGTGTAGGATATATTACACCAGCTGAATTCATTTTTGATCAACCTGTGTTCTGTCTTGCCTAGGGAGGGACTTGATGATTATTGGACTAGCCATGCAATTTTTGTAAGTAAGTAAATAGCAAGTAAGTAAGTAAGTATATAGCACCTATTAAACTAAAATTCACAAAGTGCTTCACAAAGAGATACAAGAAACACAAACATATAAAACACAGCAACAAAAGACAAATAAAAGCAAGTTTAAAACTTGTTTCTGCTGCTTTTTAAAAGAGATCACAAAGTCCAGTTTTTGGATTTTGTTTGGAGACTTGGAGCAGCATTCTCTACAACTTTACAACTCCCCAGTGACACACTCATCTTACCTTTTCCATTTTCTAGGCTCCAGGGAATGTTAACTAGTTTAATTGGGTTACTTGCTAAAGTGGTGGTTGGCATGGCAACATCATAGCAAAAATGTTGCTGGTTCAAGTCTTGGCTGGGGGGAGGTGTGAATAGTGTGTGTGAACTGTGTTGAGTTTGCATGTTCTCCCTGTGTATGTGTGGGTTCTCCTCCCACCATCCAAAGTGTTAGGTTAATTGGTCACTCTTAATTCTCCCTAGAGTGTGAGCGTGAGTGGTTGTTTGTCTCTGTGTTGGCCCTGTGGTTTACTGGCCACCTGCCCAGGGTTTACCCTGCCTCTCGCCTGCTAATTGCTGGGTAAGGCTCCAGCTTCCCTGTAACACCGAGTTGGACTAAACGCTATAGAAAATAAATGAATGTTGAGGAACATTTTTCTAAAATTGCTAAACTTCTCATCATCTTCACTTCTGAGAGACTCTGCCTCTCTAAGGTGCTCTTTTTAGTCACAAGTCTGATCGCTTGTCATTTAATCCTAGGTGTAAATGTTTTTCCAGTTTTTTCTTTCTAGTACTAATTATTCTTCCCACCTAATGTTATCCCTGTCTCATTTGAGAAGTTTTTATGGCTTTAAAAGTTAGTTAAAATCTTTCATGAAATAGTAATATGTCTCTATCAACATTTTGCTTCATTCCATTGGGAATATATTGGATTATGTGGGTGCAATTTTTTTTTTTTGTTTGTTTGTTTGTTTGTGTTTTTTCACATTTTGTAGAGCAATTTTTTTCATGGAATTGGGTTTGTAGTTTTCTCTTTTTTAAAAAAGAGACAAATTTTTCCTCTATCTTTGCTTATTGTTAATTTTGTCTGCTTTGGTTTTCTTTGGTAATTTATTCCATTTCTTTGTTAACACCAAGATAGTCCATGGGCCCTGATCTGACTTGGAGTGGTACAGGCCAAAATGACCACTGGCCAAAAGAACAAAAGCAGGAGAAAGAAACAAAACCCGGCTCGATTGGTCAGGACTGAAGACGGAACTTCCCCTTCAGACGGCTCATTCACCACAAGTAAACGATGGAGCAGTACCATGTTTATGAGTCTCATGGTTTCTGTTTTTACTTTGGTGTTCAAACGTAAGGCAACGAGCCAACCAGTATGTTGCTCTGTACATAGGATAAATGTGTTCTACGTCATTACCTTTTCTGGTACTGGGGTTTGCTTGCAAGGGAACTGAGACCCCCATCTATCAAGCAGGCAAGTTTGTTTGTTTGGTCCATACTAGAGTGTGAATAAGTCTGTAAACTTCTCCAAATGAACTGTATTATCCGTGGAAGTAGACCAGGTTTCGTTTAAAGTCAACCAAACAGCACTAGTGTGAATGCACCCTGTCTGGTCATCTGTTTTTGATAATCTCTCTTTCTTTCTCTGGTACATTTGGCAAGGGAAGGTAGTTTATTTGTACAGCACATTTCATGTACAGGACAACTCAAAGTGCTTTAAATAAAAACATTAAAAGCACTACAGATATTAAGAAATAGGTAAAGGCAGCAACAAATAAGAATCACAATAAAATCCTAAATTTCAATAAAATGTTTAAAAGCAGGATAAGTTAAACATTTACTGTGGAGATTTCATGCATAGGCAAATTATAAAAGAAATGTTTTGAACCTGGATTTGAAAATGTCAGTGTTTGGTGAAAGTTTAATATCCATCGTCAGTTTGTTCTACATGTTTGCTGCATAACAGCTAAATGCTGTTTCTCCATCTTCTCTTTAGTTGGTCAACTAGACCAGAGAAAAAATAGGCAGACCAGAGTCTTGGATCTAAGAGGGTTTATATATATATATATATATGTATATATCACAGATGTATTCTGGGATTTGTAAACAATCGGAAGGGTTTTAAAATCTATTCTATTTAAAGATTTTAAAACTGGTGTGATTTTTGCCTAATTGCATTATGGAGTTTGAAAACTTTAAACACCTGGACTTGCCTCCTGAAGACCAAATTATTTTAAAATTTAGAACAATTCAAGGGCTTTCTCCCTAATTTTGTGGTGAATTACATATCTGACATTGCACTTCAAGCATGTGAATGTGTTTACATGGATGGATTAATGTATGTTGTGGAAGAGATTTCAATTCACTGCAGTAAGGCCAAGTGATGATGGTAAAGGTAAGAGCAGAGAGTAATGAAGGAATTGATCTCCACTCTGCAGCAAGCGTGTGACATTTCAACCAAAGCCTTGAGCATCTCACCTTCCCATACACCCCTCCCTTCTATCCATAGACCTTTCTGCATTCTTCTTTCTTTTTATCCGTTGACCCTTCAACAGCTGAGTTGGCTCAACTTTTTCTTCTTGCAGTCAGCTCGCTCTACACTTTAGCTCTGTGTCGTCTCAATCTTTAATCGCTGTCTCTCTCTACCTGTCTTTATTGTGATAATTTCTCTCCTGTTCTCTCACCCTGTCACACAGTCAGACACACTCTCTTCTTTCTGTCTGTCCCTTCATCTTTCTCTATTTTCTCACTCGGTCACACACACAGACAGATGTGCATGCACAAACACACACACCCCAAGCCATTGGTCCCATGGGTCAGCACATATTAGCTTACTTGTTAATACTTGGACGGCTTGGGATCAATACTTAATCAACAAGTAATGGGATTCCTCAGTCATCCCATATGATCTTTCAATAAAGACTTGAATCTTTCACACCCAATCCTCCCAAACACACCTCCTCCCCACAGGGGCATCATCATGAACGAGGGCGAGTGAGAATGTGAGAGTGAGAGACCCTTCTCGTTCTCATCAGGAAGGTGGAGAAGAAGCTGGAGGCAAACTGCACACTGCAGGTATTTGTTGAATTAGATTTTTTTGTGTGTGAAAGCACAACATGCCTGTTTGATAACTAATACAAAGACAGCCTCATACACGCTGAGTGGAAAAACCAATCCTGTAGGTTCACTGCATGTTACATACTACAAAAAGTATGTGATAGTCTTTATTCCTGCAGTTTAAGAAATATCAAGCTGTGAGAGACTAGATGGCATGAAAAGCTGAAAGCAGGGCTGCTCAATTCGGTCCTACAAAGGTTGCAATCCAGCAGGTTTTCATCCTATTCCTGCTTTGACACACCTGAATCAAATTAAATGGATCTAACAGCCTATAACATTCTACAGAATGACTCATTGATTTGACTCAGGTGTGTTTGAGCAGGGATATATGGAAAACCTGCTGGATTGCGGCTCTCGTAGGACCAAAGTTAGTGGTCCTGGCTTAGAGGTTTTGTAACTGATGTAACGGGGGTTTGGTTGGGGTTGAGATTTCCCAGCTGTCCCTGAAGGCATACTTCCTCCAGCTCGGATTGTCTGCTCTGATTACTGATGGGCTCCACCTGCACTGTGTTCTTTATATACCTGTGTGTGACAACCGCTCTCTGCCAGATCGTCTTGGTTGATCCCTGCCTGCTTCCAGCCTTGATCTTCTGCCTTCCGACCTGTTTTGACCTCCGACCCATTTTGATCTGGATTTCCTGATTCTGCCTGTCCCAGTCTGGTAACTCTGTTGTTCTGTCATTTGGATTTTTCTGGAACTCTGACCTTTGGATTGTCTTCAGGATTTGGATATTGAAGTACGGACCTAACCACTGTCACTGGAAGGATCTCTCTGGATCACCTTTTGGAAGGCTCAACCTAGAGCTTTTACCAATCAACCGACAACCTTGCCCCATGCTAACTTTTTCAGACGAGCCGCCAGAAAGGAACTAGGTGCTTCCATCTTTACTACAATCCCATCTGCCAATAAAACTCTCTTTACACCAATCCTTGGGTTTCTGACTTTCCCTGGATCCAGTCTACTGAAACGTGACAACTGAGCTCAACTCACATGTTAATATATACATTCACTGGTCACTATATATAGCATACCTTTCTAATAGCAGGTTGGACCGCTTTGTCTTTCAGATCTGCCTTAACTTTTAGTGTTCTAGATTGAACAAAGTGGTGGAAACCTTCCTCAGAGGTTTTGCTCCATTTTGACATGACAGCATCACACAGTTGCTGCAGGTTTGTCGGCTGCATCCATGATGAGAATCTCCCGTTCCACCACATCCCAACACTGCTCTATTGGACAGTGAACTCATTATCATGTTTAAGAAAGCAGGTGGAGATGATCTGATCTTTGTGACAAGGTGCGTTATCCTGCTGGAAGTAGCCAAAAGAAGATGCTACACTGTGGTCGTAATGGGATGAACATGGTCAGCAACAATACTCAGGTAGGCTGTGGTGGTTAAACCAGGCCATGTTGGTGCTAAGGGCCCAAAGTGGGCCAAGAAATATCCCCAATACCACTGCACCACCATTACACCAGCAGCAGCTTGAACTATTCATGCAAGGCAGGATGGTCCCATGCTTTTATATTCTTTCCACCAAACTTTGACCCTACCACCTGAATGTGGAGCTCAAATGGAGACTCATCAGACAAGGCAATGTTTTTCCATCTTCTGTTGTCCAGTTTTGCTGAACCTGTGTGAACTGTAGCCTCAGTTTCCTGTTCTTAGCTGACAGGTGTGACATCACTTACGCATATTTTAAAGTGGTGTCATGAATTTTGTTTATTTATTGTTGTCTTTATAATCTCCCAGCAGTCTGTCCATGTTCCCTCTGACCTCTGACATCAAAACATTTTGGTCCAGACAACAGCTGCTCACTGGATATTTTCTCTTCTTCAGACCATCCTCTGTAAACCCTAGAGATGGTTGTGTGTGAAAATCCCAGTAGTTCAGCAGTTTCTTAAATGCTCAGACCAACAACTATGCCACGTTCAAAGTCACTTAAATCCCTTGTCTTCCTCATGTTGATGCTCATTTCCAACTAAATGATTTGATTTGCTGCCATGTGATTGGCTGATTACCTATTTCCATTAACAATCAGTTAAATATGTGCTGCTTTGATGATGTCAAAGTTGAGATTACTTCAGATTTATTTCTTTAAACTACAAATTTGTTGTACTTAGCCTTCCATCTTCCAGCTCTATCACACTAGGCAGGACCCAGACAACAAGCTTAGCAAAGATGCCCCCATACAGTTTTCCTCACCAAAGGTAGCATATCTAAACAGGTGACATGTTACGGTCATTAAATGTTTATTTATATAAAGACAAAGTGAGCTGTGCCCATTTTCGTTTCCCTGACCACAACAAACTCAGTTAAAACATGTACGTCTAAGTTACACTATTGGCAGTATCAGCCATGAGCAGAGTCAATTGACATGGGTCTGAATACAGACTAAACACTTTTAACAATGTACTTAATAGTTGAGTACAGGGGCATTGACAGCAGGATGTTAGATGCATGGCTGGTAGTAGCACTATGAAATTTACCAATATAGCAATCTGGTAATGGCATTGTGTTGTACATGTAGCACTATTACCAAGTGGCTGTGACCCTAAATCAAAATAGAAACTACCACCAAAAGTGGTGGAGAATGAAAGCTCAAAGATCTTTTGAGATTTCCAGTTTCAGATGGATTAATTAGTGAGGGATGACGTAGTGAACATTGTGGTGGTCAATAAATTGCAGATGCAGGAATCCTCAGCAACAGTGACATCGGGAACAAGAGAACCTCAAAAGTATCAAGGATTATAGGGGAGGCAGCGAATATGTGGAAATTAAAGTCAGCAGTGGTACCAGTGGTAATTAAAGCATGGGGTTTGTTTTTCCAAAATGGGAGAGAGATTTAAGCAAATTCCAGGATCAGATTCAAGAATTTGGCCGGAAGTGGCAGATCCCAAGGAACAGCTGCAATACAGCACAGAAAGCATCCAGGGTCCAAGGTCTTGAGAAGTTTGACAGCCCACATGGGTTCAATGGGAAATTGTGTCTACCTGTTGGTAGTGGACATGTTAATATGAATAAATCCGAGTAAACTTTTGCTCTCCTGCGTTTATCACCTCAAATTCCCTAATGTTCACTCATAATGTTGCAAAAGCATCTATTGATAAGTTATCTGAATATGGAGGTGATGAGAAGTCGAGAATGGTTTGAGGTGGAAAAGGGTTACACCACCTCAGATAACCACTCTGTTCTACTCTTCTAAACAGAAAATCACTGAACAGACACAACATCTGTAAAACACCATATCTGGTGAAGCTGCATATAGGAGGTGAGTCAGACGGTTCAGTGTTAACACACTGGTTTTTCCTGGAGATGTTATATGTAAAACTGCACAGAAACTAAACATTGGCAAACTTTGTGCCCTTAATACCATCAGGCATGCTTCAAATGTAACAACCTGTCTAGATTTAAAATCTCTATCCCTTTATTGCCACAATGTGGGCATAATGATGCAACATGTCACAAGGCAAAATTTATCTCATTCTGCTGTTTGAAAACAGTCAAAAAGGTCAGTAGATAACAGTGGCCTCCACCTGACCTTTAGGTATCCAGTACAAAACCTGCAGGTTGTGGCAAAAATGTGCAGATGACAGCAATGCAGAACTGATATCAAACAGACCTATTAATATGTCACAACAGGAATATCCATGTTGTGTGTAACCCAAAGTAGTTTAAAGTAGATTTGACAGAAATGATTGGGAAATAATAAAATCAATTGCACAAAAGTTATGAAAGATTGTTTTAAAGATCTCATGAGAAAAAACAAGAATGTTCTTTTCCAAAACTTCTCATTCCCTGGAAACGACAAACCTGCTAATTTAATTGTACATGTCCTTTGCATCTGAGCATTAATGGCAGTGTGTGTGTGTCTGTCATTGCATTACTTTTTTTTTTTTTTTTTTTTTTTACAGGTTTTTGAGGAGTAATAGCATAAAAATTACATGGCCTAAAGGTACTTTGAAAAGTTAACATTGTCTTGCAAAAAGTATGAAAAAAAACACAAAATAACACATTTTTGACAGCACTTTAACCACAAAGGGAAACTTAAACTCTTCAATAGAATCTAGACTAATGAAAAGAAGCTCAGTAAGGACTGAATAAGAACTGACAAACAAATCCCTGACATGTTGGCCCTTCTTCAAAAAGTAAGAAAGTCAAGTGAGTTATTTTTTTTAGTCAAAGAAACAGCTGGTTGAAAGAAGCACAGAAAGTCCAAATGGAGATTTCTTTTTGCTTCAATTCAAAGGATTGGAAGTGTGTTCTATACTGACTGGGTCACAGACTGTGTTGGGGGTAACGCGTTACAGTAATGATATTACTTTTTGGTGTAACAAAGTAGTGCGTTACACTACAATAACGTGTTTTTCAGCGTTACTCGAGCCGTGTTTGCCTAAAGTTCTGCTTAGAAGACTGCATTATAATATCCACAAAATTTCAAATCCATAGTCACCCTATATCTACCAGCATTAGTAACAGTACTTATTTTTAGCTTTAACTACTCTGTCCCTCTCCTCTGGAAAGCTGCAGTAAGTAAACATGTAAAATCTGCAGGACAGGGGCTCAACTGGTCCATAGTTGGTGCTCGTTCGTTGTTTTAAAGGGCTTGAAAGAGCTGTGTGTGAATAATACACAAAATATGAATTTTAACGTTTTTAAAATTGAAAAATAAAAACTCAATGTTTTAATTAATTTAGTTTAGTTAATTTACTTGCAATTCCAACAAGTATTCTTCACATTCCTAAATCAGCAACAGTTGCACTTATCTAATAAAAATACCCAGTAACCACGTTGTTTACAGTGGGTCTGGTCCCAGTTTAACACAATCATGACAAAGTCAGCAGTTTAAAGAAACAGTGTTCAGTAAATGTCTCGTCTTTCTTCTGAACACATTCAGTGGAGCCAGTCTGATGAGGCAAAGCTAACATTTATGTTGCTGTGGCTCTAAGCTCATTGCAAACATAGATGCTAACATTAGCTTCATATTACAGTGACTACCCTCTCCAGGTGTGATTTAAGGTGGATTAAGGTGGATGTGGTGGATCTGTTATCCTGGAGTTTACAGACAATCCGGTTTACTGCTCTTCTTTTGCTCCCTTTTTATTAAGTTTTTATTACCCAAAAGTTAGAATTGTGCGAAAGCTGTGTTCACCGGTGCGGTCAATGTTGTGATTCATTGAGTGTGCACAGCGGACACGTCTGTGTTTGTGTGGCTTCTTGTGATCTGTAAAAACTTTTTTTGAGACAGTCCACAATTGAACAATTGAACATAGAACTACAACAAATGAATTAAATGAATAATCACCAAACTCTGAAAATTATACAGCTTTAGATTCACTAATTATATAAACTTTTTTTCGGTACACTTACCTGCCTTATACCACTGCGCTCTGTCCTCAGAGAGTCAGTCACCCTTTCTTCTACCACATAAAGGTATGGTCCTATTCTGTACTCCCATGTGATCGACTCTCAAGGGCCATTTATGCTCGAGGCAGAAGATGTATACACAGATGGATGGACAGTTTCGTCCATCTTCTGTGTCAATTATGCACGTAATTGGTCCATTTTTAGGGAGCTTAGCTTTCCATCGCTTGACGCAGAAGATGGAGCAAGAAATTGCGGGGGCACTGATGAGCAGAATAGCTGACATGTGACCGGCGAAAGAAACAAACCCGAGAAAAAGAAGAGGATTAAGAAGGGAACAAAAAAAACGCAGAAGACTGAAGACGAGAACAACTGTAGAAATCGTGCCAGCTTATGAAGAAAGTCTATGTGCTATATGCCGGCAAAGTGGTGTTAGCTGTGTCAGCTCCAGGTACTTTACCACACTTGGTGCACTGAAGTGTCAGAAAGGCATCAGCCATTGTGTCAGCCCACGTCGGGTTAAGACCACAAAGGGTAAAGACCGGCGAGTCTACCTGCTTGAATCCACCGAGCAAGGGCATGAGCTTAAGCCTCCTCACTACTAAAGCAACCCACAGTGTGCTTCAAACCATCCCTGTCAGACATGGGTACAGACCAAGACGTGTCACCCACAGACACAGCAATCCGCAAAACCTGTCCTTTACAATGGCTTACACATCTGCCACATCCTCTATTACCTTTGGTCTCTGGAACTGACAATCTGCAGTGAACACAACAGAATTCATCAGTTCATTGATAAATCTCTCTAACATTTAGGTCCTAGCCCTGACTGAAACCTGGATCCTTCCAGAAAACACAGCTACGCCAGCTGCCCTTTCTGTCAATGCAAAATTTACGTGATGTTGTAGTTAAACAAAATAACTTACAAAAAACTAAAAAATAAATAAACATTAAATTATATGAATTGCCTCCAGCACTGCATGACAGCACCTGGGTCCAACTGGACTGAAAGCAGTCTGAGTATGACTTAAATATGACGTCCCATCTTGTTTGAATTCTTGCTTGTGTTGTTCTTACTCTTAAATGTTAGTCGCTTTGGATAAAAACGTCTGCTAAATGACTGTAGAATAGAATAGAATAGAATAGAATAGAATAGAATAGAATAGAATAGAATAGAAT
>JBAFSZ010000018.1:3950577-3960991 GCA_036919955.1 Melanotaenia pygmaea
CATTATACAGTCTGATTGCTGTGGGTATGAAGGACCTGCGGAAGCGTTCCCTTTTACACTTCGGGTGTAGGAGTCTTAAACCATTAATGAAGAGGTAAATCTTTGAAATCAGTTTTATAACACAATAACTCATAAACAACAAAGTTAGTAAACATGCCGTGTTAAAAATCTGAATTTGACATTATCTCTGCAAAAAGAGTTGGTTTTTGGGCATCTAGGTGACCCACCAAAAAACCATTTTATCCTACTTATTCTGACAGTTTTCCAGCCTTACTTTTAAAAGATGGCTGCAATATGACATACATTTCCTACATCGCACATTTAATAACTAAATCATTGCATGGGGCTGGGGGTCGTGAACACCAGCGTATGTTATCTTGGGGGTTGCAGCTCAAAAAGTTTTTAAACCACTGCTCTAGGTAATGGAAACAAAGAAGTGTCACTACTGCAGAGAAATTATGATATTTTTGGTTTTGGCAGTTTTGTCTGACACATAAGCAGCTGCAGCAGCAAAAAAGGTTAATAAAGTTTAAGTTTATTGTTATATAAAAGTGAAGGATTATATTCTAAAAAAATTTGTTTTGTTCAGGATTTCTTTCTCCAACGTTTGTACCTTGACATTGGAGCACCAACAGGGTACCACCACAGTACAACCAGCCACTCTGAAAAGATTTGCTAGGAAAAAGAACAAAAGACAAGCATGCGTTTCAGACTAAAAATAGATCTCCAACTGGTCTTGTTTCATTCAATATGCAGAACACCAAGTCTGTCCTCAGAGATGGAGAGCTGTGCATCTTTTGTGTTTGCTGTGTTCAGTGGGTGGGGGTGTGGACGCAATTCACCAGATCTCTGTGCTTACGTAGTCCTGTCTTTTGTGGGTTTTCTGTTCTTTTTTGCTCTTGTTTTTCACTCCATCTCTCAACCTTGTCCTCATTATCCATTCTCCTCCAGCATAATGTTTCAGAGGCTGTTAAACTTCTTCAGCCTGAGACCAAATTTAGATAATCTAGTGTAACCCCGGTATCTTGAATAATGACTTTGTGCACTTACTGTACAAACTAGTTTTCTTGACACAAGGGACTTTAGAAAGCTTTTTGGTCATGTCAGGTACCAAACCATGATACAGTTTAGAAAACCAGACGATTATAAGGTTTATGTATGTATATTCTCTGCGAGTTTTGTCCTACATGGACTCACTGCAGTGTGTGGGAGTGAAGGCTCTTACATTGTACATATGTGGGCATCCTCTGGCACAAACAGCTGTATGATGGGCTCATCATCAACAAAGACCAAGCTTGCATTTGTAATTGAAAGGCAAATGTGCCCTTGCAGTCTGATGGCACATACTGCTCAAGGCATTTCTGCTTTAAGATACTCTTGCTTTCCCTCAGTCGCCCATTCCAGCTGCAGCAACCTCTGACCATGAAACAGCAAGAGATGCAAGAACAGGTATGTTGCAAGAACTGCAGTTCAACATGCTGGCTAGATCTAATTGGTTAAGGTATTTTTTTAACTTGACCAGTTATCTTGTTTTACTCGTTTTATTTCCTATTCTATTAATTATAAGACATGCAGTTCAGTCTTTGCTAACAGCAACTGACCCTTTTTGCACTGCAATCTAATTTTTTACAGAGTTTCTTACACATCATTATTATTTGATTCTTTCATGCAGCAGTACAAAGGTAAAGAAGTTTCTTTGTTGAACGTGTGATCAAATGTAGCTGCATGCACAACTCACAAGATTTAGGCACAAATATGACAGACATCATAAACAAGAAAGATAAAGAGAATCACCTTGTGTATGTGTTACTGAGCTTTTACACAGAGTTTATGACACACGTCTACCTTTAATACCAGTGTGGAATTCATTACCCCAGAAACCTTTGGGAAATTAATTTTCATATATTCACACAACCTCAATTATGCCACTTAAATGATATCTTTATTTGCTTAATTGGTGGCTTTATACCTGACTGGGGTAGAGAGAAGTGTTTGCAAAAGAATGCTGCACTTCAAAGGTTGTTTTCCATCATTCTTCTGTCGCCTTGTTATTTTTCACATGTCAGGGGTGTCATAACACATCCCCTGAAATTTTAATGAAGAATGACTTGGACATATTTTCAGCTCATTTAGCGAGAAAAAGCTGAGCTGAAATTTGTTAGATCGGTGACTGAATTCTCACATTCAAGCACAACAAATGATTAGCGGGATGAGTTTTTCAGGTTGTAATTTAGTTGCTTGCACTGATGGATGGCAGGTCTCTGTTAGAGATTAAAAATAGCTTATCATGAGGTTGTGTCCTGGGCAAATGAGGAGAATCTAAACTGTGTGAGCATCCCACTATATTAACAGGGAAAATGTTAATTGCATTTGTTATAGTTAGGTTTGCAAAATACTGTGTGTTGTACCTATTTTCTCTCTGTTGCTGAGTTAGAAACCTGCTAAGTTTAGCTGTCAAGTGTTGCAGAGTAAGCCCTGGACAAGTTTCTTTTCTGTCTGTGCAAAAGCAGCCTCCCATACAATACACAACAGCCAATGCCTACTCCACACTCCTTTATCCTCAGCTTGTAGTTTCACCTACTCTTATTGATTCTTTATTGACCTAAGGTGTCCTCCAGTGCCACTGCTCCTCATCCTCCCTCCTATCAACCACCGCTGCACCCCTCCTTTTCCAAGTGCAAGGTGAAAAGAAAGACCGAGCTCCACATTGATTTCTTCGCTGACTTTCTCCCCCTCTCCCCCTATGTCTGTGTCTTGCGTCGACCCTACTTCTCTCTTCGTACGGCCAACCTCTTGGAAAAGTCTGCAGCAGAGGTGGACGCCTCACTGGTGCTGAAGCAGTTTCTGAATAACATTCTTCTTTTAAAAAGAGATGCAATTCTACCTTTGATCTGCAACTGAAAGCCAACACATCACAAGTTCAGATTTACAAAAAAAAGACTTGAAAGACGATAAGAAGGGACAAAAAAGGATTTGTCGGGTAGAGGGAACCATTCAGAAAGAGCAAATACATACCTGAGAGTTTTTTTAGTACCACACAAAGGAAAGAAATGTATTTGTTTTTATGATGCCCAACTTCTGCACAAGTCAAATCTGAAATGGAAATAAAAAAAAAAAGTTCTGATTTTGATAATATAGTAATTAAAAATAAATAATCAACAATTGCTCACATCATTAAGCCAATTATAGCTCAGCCTATTTCCTCTGTGGAAATGTGCTGAGTATAATTACACAAACAAGGACACGCACACCCCTAGACACACAAATAATAAGTCGACCCCCTGGAAGGCTACCCCCCTCCCCCCTCCGCCCCTTTGGACAACACATGAGAAACCAAATCTCTCAAATGGAGAAATAAACAAAAGAAACAAAAATACATGAGATGAAAGAAGAAGCAAGACAATAAAGGGAAAGTGTCCCTGGTGGATTTTTGTATCCCTCCTCTTTGCTGTGTTTTTTTCGCCTCCTATTATTTTATTTGTTTGTTGCCTGGCCATTCATTACATTTTCTCTTTTTTATTGTTGTTGTTGTTTGTGTCTTTGAGATCTTAGAAATTCTTAAATGGTTTCGACGTTTGCTTTGATCTCATTCAGAAAGTGAAAGAAGCCAAAGCTTTGGAAGTTATTTTGATTAAACTTTTATTAACTTCAGTCTGCTGTCCTAATACAGTCTCTGAAGAATTCATTGGAAATCCTGAAAGCAGAAAGAAGCAGCTAATCTCGCTATAATTTCCAGGAGGACATGCCAACACAAAAACTAAAATAACACTTTTTCTGAAACTTTAACTTTCATTTATACTTGATAGTATTTCATTGTCTTCCATTTATTTTACAAATTTTAAGTTCAGTTTTTTTTTGGGTTGTTTGGTTACTTAACACCAGAGTGTTTTGATGGAGCATATCTTCCTGGTAGAGACAGAACTCTACTAACAAAGCAGTGGAAAAAAGGCTGCCTGTGATTCCTATACTTAAGCAGAAAGTGAGAACAGCACCAGCCGATGATGCAGGCAGCTCACTTTTTGGCAATGCAAGGCAAATTTATTTGTATAGTAGATTTCATAAAGGAAAACAAAATATCCAATTAAAATGAATTTATAAATGCAGTAAATGTTGTATTTTACATACCAGTAAAATAATTAAGAAAAAAAAATAATGTAGATTTTTGTGTTGTAAGTAGTGGTAAACATGCAGCAGAAATACCTCTCTGTAAGGTAAGTCTTGCTGCCCGGTGGACACTTATGCAAGCCTTAATGACTCGGACTGCTTATTAAAGCACCTTATTTGAACTAGATAACGTGATTACGATAAGATTAATTAGCATGCCGTGATAACGGCGACTGCAAGCTCATTGTGGTTTTGATGGCATTGGCGTTTGGTCTAGTAATGTATGTCCTACAAAGATGATTAAGAATGATGGCTCCAGAGGCAAGCAAGCTGAATGGGAGGGAAGGCATTACACCCGGACCCTTTAGGCGATTAACATCTCCGCTCTATCTTCCCCACCAGCGGCTTCAAGTGGAGCTTTTGAAGAAGCCCAAATTGATTCTGCTTCCCATCGCCGCTGCCATGCTCAGCCATCATTCCTTGATGTCTTGATGTGCATAATGTTTACACATCCTCATTGCTGGAAGCTCTCCAGCTGCAGCAAGCTCTTCAGGGACTGTTTAGTGAAGACTTTAAGGTGTTCACTGATTGGAGAATATAATTCTTTTGGGATGGTACCATAATAGAAGAGATCTAAGAAAATCTAGTCCTGTATAAAATAATTATAAAAAAGCCTCTTCATTAATGTGATCATTCGTCCTTTATCTTTTTTTATTTTTAATTTAGATTAGATTAATCTTTCCATGCTTCCACTCTGCGACATACCCATTTCTTATTATAGTTGTTGAAAGTTAGCACCGTGGAGCACTGAACGGGTTTTTACAATTATTAAAATGAATGTACTCTAATAGTGCTTCACAATATATAGGGTGATTTATGGTCCATCAGGAGAGTTTATCAGACACCATCAGAACCTCAGGCGTGTGCTTAAGCTACAGCAAAAAAAATGAACCCAGCTTCATGTACTGGTATCCCTGTGCTAACAGTTTGCTAACTTTAACACTTTTAAACATGAGAAGCTGTTACGGGAAAATAAGCAGCTGCATTTCTATTACCGTTTGTCACAAAATAGAAGTGATGTTTCTAAAATTTCAACAAAGTGCAGTTGCAGGTGTTTCTATTGAATGGTGTGTTTAGCCCATTGGCCAATATTCTTGTAATAGCGAGACTCGACATTTCAGGAGGATGGAGATTTTTCATTTTTTGTATATTTTTTTAATTATTTGCAAAAGGATTCCCATCTGCTCTGTGTCTACTAATAACTTCGCCCCCTATGTTACATACAGAAACATGCAAATGTAAGTGGTTCCATTACACTTTTGTCCTATAATCCTATATCAACACATCTAAAAATCCAGCTCATGAGAGCGTGAAAACATTTTAGTGATTTTTGAGTTTTCTTTTACAATATTTAGGTTTGACGCAATCCTTGGGGTAATGGAAACGTTTCCATAAGTTGCACAGCTTATGATGCAGAAACAAATGCACTAATGTACAGACCTGTCTGTAGCAATTTTAAATTAATCATTCCCCAGAAGAAACTGAAATAACAATGCCATAAAGAACATTAGGCCACACTGTACAGCATCACTGCATGGGTCATATTTAATTGCTAGAAGAAATAGAATTCAAGTGGATCTGTCAGAAATGACATGATAGGTGTATCGCTCACTGGACGTTACACTGATGTCTAAACTAACTTCAATCAACATAGTAGTCAGTGCATTGCTTTTCCATCAAAAAGCATAACTACATAACTTTCAGACCTTCTGACTCATTCTGATGGCACACTGACATTGTAGACACTGTTGTTATATACAAGTTTCTGGGGATCACAGTGGATTCTCATTTTACATATAGTGAGCATATACAAAGCCTTACCTGAAAACCCAACCAAAAACAATAGTATATAGTAAAATCAGATCACACCTGTCTTTGTCAGTTTCTAAGACAAATTTAAATACAACAATTATCTCTACTCTGTCATATTGTTAACCTGTTTGGACACTCACAAACAATGAAATCCTCGGACCAAGAGACTCTTATAGGGCAAGGTGAGTTTACGATGATTCAAAGTTCTTTACAGTAAATAAGAAACAGAAAATAAGAATCAGAATTTAAATTGATAAAACAAAGACAAACTAAAAAATAAGAACATTAGATTAAAAACAGTATTAAAACATGATCAGGGCAAGTTTAAAATATCAAGCTTAAAAGAAACGGCAGATTTGGACTTTAAAATAAAAACTATTTAAACGCAGAGGAGAACAGGTGGGTCTTTAACCTGGATTTAAGCTGATCTTAAGCTTTGTTTGTTTATAGCTTGTTCCAGATATGTGGACCATAGAAGCTGAATGCAGCTTCTACCTTCTCTGGTGCTGACTCTGGGAACTGCTAAAAGGCCAGATCCAGATGACCTGAGGGGTCTGGTAGGAATAAATGAAGCACGCTGAAACTCAGGAAGTAAAACTGAAAGATTGGAACTGGAAAACTAAAAACAGCGATGGGAACAATGACAGGGTGATGAAAATGCCACAAAAATTAAAATACAAAGACTGGGCTCTACAATCTGTACCACAATCACACATTCTGAAACACAGACTTGAACACAAATACTGGAACACATGGACCACATGATTTGAAAGGCAAGGAGACCCAAGACTGGAATACGCACAATCCAACACAAGACTGACAAAAGACAGACTGAAACACCAAGGATGAAACTGGAAGGAAAATAAAAACGAACAGAAACACGAAAACTGGAAAACATCGACTGGAACAAAGACACCGGGACACAATAAGTGGAATGAACAGGCTGAAACGCTAAATCTAGACCTCACAACCTGAAAGAAGAAAAGATAAAAAAAAAAGCTTTATTCACCCAGTTTTCATGAGATCTTTAAAGTGGTTTTGGAAGTATGTCTCAACAGGACCCGAGATGTCTGCTTCTTCAGAGTCATTTTGAAGCATAAAGTGATCTTTCTCATGGACAAACACCAATCGTTGTCCATTAAAGAATCATTTTGACCACTGATTGTTGCTCTGAGGTCATCTTTATGGCTAGTGACATCACATCAGCTGTGGTTTTTGTCTTCAGGAACTGTTGGGCTGCTTCAGTGTCCTCTGCAGTCTTAATGAATATCTCCAAACTTCCTCAGATTGATCTCAGCTGTCCCCACTGGGGGGAGTGGGGGGTGGGCTCCATAGGGATAATGGAGAATAGAAGCTATGAAGAAAAAATATAATGATGAGGGTGGGGCTGGGGGGAGGGGGGGGGGGGGGGGTTGATTGACAACCACAGACTGCAATTAGTGTGTTGTCTTGAAGCATCTGTGTTTTAGTGCTGTACTCTTATGTGGATGTGTGTTTATTTTTAGTGATGTTTGGTGTGTGCAGTGATCTGGATCCATGATCCGGCAGTTCTGATCCGACACACAGGGACGGGTATCACAGGGTGTGAGGTGCCACTGCCAGATGGCAGATATACCCAGCCCTGTCTCTTATGCACACATGCACACATGCACACATGCACACATGCGCACACACAAAAAACACACATACAAATCTGACCGCACCAGCAGTGGAATGGGATGGTCTTGATTCTGTCAGCCTGCCAAATTTACATCACTCGCATGCTGTGAAACTAGTGTAAAAATAATTACTCTGTTTGTATAAGTGCTGCACAGTTATTTAGATTTTTTTACGTTAGTAAATTATCCAAAATCAAACTCTGCTTCAACAAACTGTAACAACTGGATTTAAATGTATGACACAAACGAGCAATGCATCAGCGTTAGGTAGTTGGCCATTTCTTGTCATATTTCTCAATGCGTGAACTCTCACATAACAATATTATCAAATTTTGTTTTAAAAACTGATATATGATAACAGGGTTGCAGAATAAATTAGAGGCTAAAACTGTTCATTTCCAGATTATATTTATTAAGCCATCCAAAAATGAAGTCACTTATATCAGTTCCATCTGCAGTTTAAAACTGTATGCACATGTAAATATGTTTTTAAAAATGTTCATAATATAATATTATTAATTCTGCTATGCATCTAATACATATGTTGAACAGTACAGTGCATACTTTATTTTTTGTTTTTGTAAGATTTGAAATGCAGAAATGTTAACCATATATTTCAGCAGCATTTTCAAGCTTTCAGAAAGAGCATTTCCATTTTTTTTTTTTTTTTGTTTTCTACTTTTACTAATGATCTAAATGATCATAAGTAAGTTATCTAAATTAATCCTCTCCTCTCTGTTGGTTTCTCTCATGCTTTATTCAAATA
This sequence comes from Melanotaenia pygmaea, assembly GCA_036919955.1. Taxonomy (NCBI): domain Eukaryota; kingdom Metazoa; phylum Chordata; class Actinopteri; order Atheriniformes; family Melanotaeniidae; genus Melanotaenia; species Melanotaenia pygmaea. Next base: position 3,958,978 of record JBAFSZ010000018.1, read on the forward strand.
GGACAACACGTTTGTATACAACCCCATTTCCAAGAATGACTGGGATGTTTTAAAATCCAAATAAGAACAGAATGCAAAAACATCTAATCAACTAATCCTTTATTTACAATATAACATGAACAATATACAAAATTATGAAACTCAGACATTTTCCCTTTTCATTGAAATTTTTATGTATTCTTTGAATTTGATCTATAAAAAGTTGGAACAGGAGCAAATCAAACTAAGGGACATTTGACAACTTATTTGATTCTTTGGAAACAGGCCAGTAAAGGGAGCATTTCAGAGAAGCAGTTTCTCTCAGATGTAAAGATGGATAGAGGTTCATCAATCTTACACAAGCTACAAATAAAAACTGTTGAACAATTTCAGAAAAATGTTCCTCAACAGAAAATTAAGAAGATCCAACCAGTTAATAGTGTAAAATAATAATAAAGTCAAAATAACTTATCCTAGTGGGATTAATAAAGTATTTAAAATGGTGTATAATATCATCGAAAGATATAGCAAATCAGGGTAAATCTGTGTGTACATGGGACAGTTCCAGAAGAAGGAACTGGATGATTGTGATCTACATTAAAACCAGATATAATTCTCTTCTGGAAATCATTGCATGGGCGTAGGAAGACTTCCAGGAATCACTGTCTCTGAACACACTTCACCCTGACATCCACAAGTCTAGATTAAAGTTTTATCATGCAAAGAAGAAGCCATATGTGAACAGGATCCAGAAACATTTTCTCTTGAAGGCTAAATAATTAGAATTTTTTCTGTAAAAATAATTGAAATGTTTTCATTTGTTGCAAGGGATAAAAGGAAGCTTTTCTATAAACAATCTCTACATTAATGTTTTTGTCAGGTTTTCTCTTTTCAAAGTAAGTTACGTGACGGAAGAACTTTGTGTGTAGCTCTTTACTACTTCCTGGTTCCTTAACCAATCATATGCGACTCCCCATGGTTGCCAAACAACAAGGCAGCGTTTGGTATTTTATGAAGGCAAAAGAGCAGCAGCGTGCAGATATGGAAGCTAGTAAAAGAAGCAGATCTGAAATAGTTTCAGAAAAAGCTAAAAGGCCTTGAAATTCTGCTAAAAAAAGCAAACGACCAAAAACGGAATAACACAAGGATCAATATTGGAGAATCTTTTGCAAGGTGGAGAAGTCTGAGAGACCAAATTAACACTCTCCGTGTGTGTCTCTTTCAACTGCATTTCTGATTAGAAACGCTAAGTGTCAATGCTACTTATTCTGCCTTTAAACAACAAAGGATGCTGCACAGTAGTAAACTTCACCCTGCTCCAACTTTTAACAGATGTGTTGCCATAAGATTTAAAATAATAATAAAAATTTTCCATGAAATTGTAAATATTTTTAAAATTCAACAGCTGATATGATGTTCTACTGGGAATAAATCATGGGTTGATGAGATTTGGAAATCATTACCTTCTGTTTTTATCTACATTTTACACAGCATCCTAACCACATCATCTTCTTTCATATTGTCAGTGATATGAACTGTTTCTGCTTCTTTTTTTAATAGCAAGTTGCTCTAATTTAGCTCATTTCCAAAGCCCTGGTTGCTTATTTCTCTATAACTGTCATTAACCTTCTAATGGGCAACTTAACTGGCACAACTGACAACACTTATTTTGAGAACCAACACTGTGAACTAGGGATGGGCATTTCAGGTGATACAAGAAGTCAACCAGTCAGGCCTTTAAAAATTGAATAATTGTGACGTTATCATAAAATCAGGAAAAATGAAATACTATCGCCAATCTCCAAAGATAATTTTAAATCTTAAAATGAATGATCAAAGCTTACTTTTTGGATTTTCTTTCACTGTTGGCAGCAGAATGTCCACCTTATTTAGCTGAATGTATTTTATAACATACAAGTTTCGTTGGGTGATTCTCTGTTTGCAGCAACATTGTGACTTCATGGCCTTTGAAAAAAAAAACAAGTAATGTTTTATGTTTTTAATATTTTGTTACTACACTGACATGTTTAACAAT
>JBAFSZ010000018.1:3997423-4022943 GCA_036919955.1 Melanotaenia pygmaea
TGGTCAGGAATTAAAGAGTTAAGATTATTTTATTTTTTGTTTTTGTTGTTGTTGTGTTGCTGTAGTTTTTTATTATTTTTCCGTTAATTTGAGATGATTATCCTGTCTCTAGAATATGATAATAATAAATAATAATAGATAATAAGATAATATTAGATAAATACTGGCTATCTCTGCGCTGAATCATGTTATAGTCAAATGATCAAATTCACAAACAAATGAATATTGATTGAGATTTGATTGTGAATGCCCCCAGGCATTTAAGTGTTACTTCTCCCCACCCCTTGTCAGACATGTCAGTTGGGTACGATTGTATTGTTAGATGCCTTTATTTATGCTTTTGTGGAATGAATTTGACCTGTCTGAATCAAACATAAACATAAATATGGCAACTCCAATTCTTCTTACTTGTGTCAGACAGGATCATATTTGCCATTTAAACACTAGTCTCAGCACATGCAAACCTTTACGGTTACAAGCATATCAGAACTTTATCTGACATTTGAATGTTACACACTGCACAATACTGCTTTGAACTCTTGCTTGAATGTTTGACACTCACCGTGTGAATTTAGGAAAAGACTTTAAAGCTGAGAGAGTGCATCAAACGTTAAACTGCTGATGCTCCAGTAAGTTTCCACCTATGCTGCATTTCTGTCATAATTTGGCCACGACTTGTGGAGCATATTGCAGGCTGTTTTTGTTCTCATGCTAGCACCCAATTTCTTGGTGTGGGTAGCAGAATTTGATATTATTTGAGGCTTATTCCTAATCGTCTGTACGGTAAATACTGCACACTTCTTCTGTGGTGGCCTAATGGGCATGTAACTTTAGAGGCAAACATGTGAAGTGGTATTCCTCTAGTGACGGGGAGTTTAGGGAGCGTGCCAGGCAGTCCCTGAAGATGAAAGACTTGTCAGATGGCACCGTCTAGCTCTGCTCAGGCACTTATAAGAAACAGAGCTTCAGGATAGACTAAGTGTCCAATCTCTTGTGACTAAGCTCAGCTATAGAGCACAATCATCTGTAAATAGACTATTTGAAAACCAAAATCGTGGCTCCCTATGTGTTCTGGCATCTTCCGTGTTGAAATGTACACCTTCCCCGGTTCTAACAAGGAGCACGCTGAAGATCACTGCTATTATTACACTTCATAAATCCCCTCCTTTCTTGTGATGGATCATTTTCCAGCCATGCTTACCATGCTGCGGTGGATCTTTTTTTTTTAAAATTTGGTTTATTTTTCTGAAGATTCAACTCAAAGTGACATTTTCAGCTGAAGTCCATCGGCCTTTTCCACTGTGGGTGAATTAGCATGCAGCCTCAGTAATCTACTCCCTCGTCTCTCATGGCCCAGTCCACAATCCCTAATGCCGAAATGAATTACACCGTCTATTGTCAGAGTGCTTTAATCATATTAGCTTCTGTTAAAATGACAGAGCATTGTTCAGGGCCCTAGACAAAAGAAGACACATCTAAGGTACAATGGACTTTGGATCTGTCTCAGTGAATTACATTAATTCTAAATAACGTCACGTTAAGCTTCCTGTCCAATGGAGGTGGTAAAAGAGGTTTGACTGGAACGGCATTTGCGCCTTCATCATCACTCTTAATAAGACAGTAGAATACTGATAGATATTCACTGAGAAAGGGAAGAGGTCTTCTTTTTTTTAACCTAGAAAATGTTTAACAGCATGTCTCTCTCTTACTTCGTGGTTAGTATTTGTATAATTTGAGGTAAATGAGTTTCTGGATTTTTTTGCAAGTAGAATCTTTGAAAAATTCTTTTCTTAGGATAAAAATCTAAGAATCTAATCAATTTTAAAACCCAGACACTCCTTTCAATTGGCACTGGACAAATTGGTCAAAAGTATGAGCAAACCTTTCCAACTGGAGCAGAAATACTTTTCTGTGCTCTTGATTATGGTTTTCTGTTTTACACAAGGTTTGTTGGATCCAAAAATGGGGAAAATGTGGAAGAAATGTGGTTGATATAAACAGATCCTGAGGCAGGGGAAGCAGTCATAACAGAAAAAGCAACGTAACTAACCAAACTTTGTTTTATTTAAGGTCTATAGCCCCTTTATGAGATGTAATTCCTATTGGAAGCCTTTACAGAGTTATACTTGTTCAGCATCTTTTGGCCCCCTGTCTAAAAGTGTAATGGACAATCAGACCAAATTGGAATATGCAAGAGGACTGCAATTGTGGCATTATGGTGATATGTATTATGATCTTCATGAGCTGTGAGCTACAAAAGACTCAAAAGTTACAAACTGTAAAGGTCTAGTAAAGAATTCCTCATACAGGATAACTGGAATAGTCAAGTGTACATCTGTTGTTCAACCATATTATATTTTGATTTCTCAGTTTTCTCATCTCACTTGTTCATTTTCTTCAATGCACACTAGCTTCTTTTAAACCTGAGAAGAACAATGACACAGTATAACACACAAAAATGACACCAGACACACACTCGTGCAGGCAGGCAGCATGCGGTTGTAGCTGCAAGGAAATCTATTAACAAATGTCCGAGTGCTTAATTTAATCATTTCCAACTGGTAAGCCCACCCCCATCACTGTTCATTGATGAAAGCAGTTTAAGGAGAGTAATATTTAGCATATCTGGCTAAACGGTCCTAACAAGCCCCAGCTTGCACTGCGTTAAAAATGAATAAATAATAAAAGACGGAGAAAGTCTGATGTTGCCAGGGAAGTAATTTGCCTCTCTTGAACCAATGATGGCATGCACTTTATGCAAATTGGTGTCTTGGGACAACAAAATCCCTCTTAATACATATGCAGACTCAATAAAAGAGAGAGAGAGACCTGGGCAAAGAAGACAGAGATGAGAGAGAGCGGCAGGAGGGAAAGATGATGAACAGCACTCAGAACAAAGCTGAATGGATTCAAATTCTACATCTATAAAATTAATGTAAGGGTGTAATTCTTAAGACTGTATAATGAAAATATTAGTAGTATGAAATATGCATAATAACTCACCAATAATTTTACCTGTTTTGAGATAAACCTGTTTTGCTAAGAAGCTCCAGATCACAGTGAAACCTTTTTCATATCTTTGTTACGACTGAGTCATCCGAAGTAAACTGTGGTCTATTCTCATGTCCTGACGCTTGGTTAATTACACACTTGAGCACATGTTGCATCACAGAATTATATATTGATTTCACTAGAATGATTTGCTCAAATAACTGCTAACAGCTTCTGAGTTTTAGTAAATGAGTACACTTCAAGCATCTGGACTAAACTATTTTTTTTTCTTCTCTATTTTAAACATTTGAAAAATATAAGAAACAATTCACCACAGTAGAACTCAAGCATTAATATATTGACCCTTCTTACAGATCTCTTGTATTTTCCTTTCTTCAAAAGAGATAATTTCAAGTTATCTAGCTTACTTATTCATTGCCACGTAGAAGCGAGACAAACAGACAATGGCATCCCTGCAGCCCCAAGAGGGAAAAAATGTAAAAAATGAGAAAAAAAAATCTTAAAGAGACACTGGGACACTTGGCCTTTCTCTCTCTCTCTCTGTGATCTGCGCACAAACACACTGTAGTACCCAGATTTAGTTTTATGGTGAATTTCTCCAGGTCGTGAACGCCAGCTAGAGCGTGCATTTCACCGCAAGATTTGCTGTTGTGCACTGCCTGTAGACCAAAACAAAGTTTCTAATGAGCCATGCTTACCTCTATACCCCCTAATTTGCCTCGTCTGCACACGGATGTGCAACGTGCAAACACACTGAGCAAACCAATATCATTATTTTGTAGAAGATGTCAAAGTAACTTATAATGTTTATGCTGTGACTTACTGTCCAGGAGAAGAAGAGCTAGCTCTGGGTCAAACTGTAGCCTCTTTAGCTCTTGCAGTGTTCTCCATCTTGGAAACACAAGGTCAATATTAATCTGGGTTATGCACATATTCTTTATCTGACAACTTCTTCACCAGTTATTGTTGTTTATTTGGAGGGAATGTCAGATCCTGGTCATCTTTAGGTGAAAGTTTCATTCCAGTTTCTACTATTTTACTTCGAAAGCACACACAGTCATTGCTTACTGGATCTCGCCTTTTATAGGGAGGGAGGGCCGAGGGTTTTGAGAGGAAAAAGGAGGCGGCGATTCACATAAACGAACATGAAAGCATGGCCGGACCGGCTGGTAAACATGGGTCCGGAGATCAGCATGGAGAACTGGTGTGTGACACCGTGCTATACTCCAGATGAGATTACACCTCACAGCCATTTTTAATTCCTTCAGCTGAAAAGTGATCTACTCCGTCTTCTCCGAGCATGGCATTATGTTTTCCCTCAATGTCTCCTATGAAAAGTTTGATTTCGTAGTGCAGGTTAAGCTTTTTCAGTTTCCATAAAGATCAGAGACCTTGGATCAGATGCTACTTCCTGGCCGGAAACACAATCATGAAAATGTTCGGATTTGTTGGCTACACTGCACGGATGAAGCACGGAACAGTATCAGCTAGTTGAACACTGGGCACCCAAAAGAATCTTTTTTTTTTTTTTTCTACGATCACTCAGACATGAGAGACTCATTCAAGCAGCCATAGTTTTCATTTGCAAAGCCCCATGAATTTCACATATTTGTATACAGAGAAGAGCCAGTAGAACCTTGGCTTTGAGTAACGATGGAACAGATATTTACAACCTCAGTAGGAATTTTACTACACTTCCAGCTACTGCATCTATGAAAATAAGAATATACAGAAAAATATTAAACGTTTAGGAGCTGAAGGGAGACTTGTTGTAAAATGGCAAGTAATGATCATACTTCCAAAACAGGGACATCCTACTGTGTCAGACAGACTGCCCGCCTCCTCTATGCTGTTGTTAGCTTTCCCCGTTATGCATTTCTCCTTACTTGCCCCTCAAAATCCCTCCTGGAATTCAACCAATCAGAAGTCACTTCCCCCAATCCCTCTGCAGGTACCCAACATATAGAACTAAATGTGTGAAAGTGATTGTAGCAGCAATCATGCTGCAGGAAGATCGTCTTTCTGATGCATTCACAGATTTATCCTGGGCTGTTTTTGGTTGCAGGACTTTTACAACTCCAACTCAGAAATGGAAAAAGAGGAGGCAGCATTACAAGGCGTGTAAGTGATTTATTGTTCATTGACAAAGTAAACACAACCATGTCTACAACTAAAAACACTACAAGCTTCTTTTTTCTTCTTCTTCCTTTTTATTGTGATAGAAAGAGCAAGGATACAGGACATTGCGCCCCACACAGACGCATATGAAGAGGGAAAAGGGAGAGGGAGGCAGAAAGGCTAAAAGAAAGGAAAAAAAAAAATCAAATAAATGAAAACAGAAAGCAGCAGGTGTATGTTTGGCCAGGAAATGTGATATCATGTGAGAAAGACAAGAGATGCACATATGCATACATATGAACATAGGAACAAAGGAAAGGTAAAATCTGAGAAAAAAAAAAGGACGACAAAAGAAAAATAAACAAACAAACAAACAAAAAAAGTAAATAAATGATTGCCTTGTTTATACATAAGCAACAGTGAACTGTTCCACCCCCGGAACAATAGCGGAAGTTTACAAACCACTGCAGCTCTACCTAAAAAACTACCTAAACCTAAAGGTTTAGGTAGTTTTTTAGGTAGGATGAGCCTAACCAGAGGTGGGCACGTTACTTTAAAAAAGTAATTAATAATAGTTACTAGTTACTTCTTCCAAAAAGTGACAGTTAGTAAAAGAGTTGAAGCATTGTAAGAGTATTTAATTAATTACTCAGAAGAGTAATTATTCCATTACTTAAAAAAAAGGAATAGAACTTCAAATTCATGTGCATGTTAATTAATTCATATTAAACCCAAATATTAGATCTGACTAATGAATGAAATGGAAACCTAATGGAATAAATTACTAACAGAAAAATCATAGACACTAATCCCAGGCTGCTGAAGCTCCGTCTCCTCCTCAGGAGGAGCTAACAGCCAGCATGAAGAAACACCTTGTACCTACTCATAACGAACATTTCTCTTAACGGTCTCGTCTTTTATCTCTGGGAGGAGAATCTGATGTCTGTGGTTCCCAACCTGATTTCGGAAGGGGCGTTGGTGGTGGGGGTGATAATCAGTCATTGCTATTCTAGCATAATGTAAGCAGGCACAATGAAATAAAACAAAAATACAGTAAAAATATTTCCATTGAAGTCCAGTACTTACAGAGCATATGCAAAGAAACAGACACTACATACATAAACATGTATCCCCCTCAACTCCCCAGTTCCCCATCACACCCCACTTGTGCTCTCTGAGGAAGTTATGAGTCCTGTCATTCCAGCTCGAAGTTCAGGACTTCTTTCATGTGTGCCTCAACAGTGGGCCTCTCCTTCTTTTGTATTGTTTTATTATTTATGCATGGGGAGGGGTTGGTGGCTCGTTCGGGAGGGATGGTGGGTGGGGGTGTCTTAGGCATAAGCAGTGGCAGCATTAAGACAGATCTGGGGGAAATGGTGGGGGCTAATTCATATTCTGTTTCAGCAACATCTTAGCAAGCCAGAGAGTTCAAACATTTTCCAAGCAAATGCTGAGATAGAAGGCAGGAATGAAAGGGAAAGACAAGGAGAGAGGGAGGACAAGACACCAGGGGTAGGTGTGTCTGAGAGTGTGTGTGAGGGTGTGATCTCTGCATGATGTGATTTTGCAGTAGTCCATAAGCCTAAATGTGCATATATGTGTGTGTGTGTGTGTGTGTGTGTGTGTGTGTGTAACAACTACAGCAGTCCTTGAATCCAGTGAAAGATGTAGATAAGAAGAAATATCTGTCGAAGTGGGTTTAATAAAGGAAGGAATAAAAAGTAAAAGAGGAAGTGGGGGAATTTGAAGAAGACTGGATGTTGTGTTAAAAAGTACTTACTTTGTCAAAAGTTAGATGTCAGTGTTTTTTGTGAGAAAAAGTAATCACAGAATAAGAAAGAGAGGGGAGTGTAAGGTGTTGTGTGTATTGTATGTCCATTCCTTGTATGTGTGAAGGCATGTGAATCATTCAGTCTCTGGAGAAACAGACTTCCGTATGAAAAGTTTTCACTCTGCCAGCAGAAATGTTTCTGTGCCTTAGGATACTGAAGAAATCAGGACAGGAATCTGAATTTTGGGAACTTTGTTTTATAATTTTGTTGTTCTGGTCTTACTAATTTATAGCATTCAGAATAGGCACAAACTAGAATCCATTTAGAGGCAAGTAAGGAAACAAAGAAAATTAACAACAGGACTCAAACTAATGTTTAATCAGGAAAGTCAGAGTTTTTATAAAACTGCTCATCAGTTAGGCTAATGCCCAGACATCATCATCCCATGACAATCTCTTGGCCCAGAGAAAAAGAAATACTTTCACAAACGCTGTCTGTGTCCACAACCGTCTACTGTTAGACAACTTCTGCCACACAGCTGAACAATTTTCCACACATTCATGTTGATGAAAGGGTGTTGACTCTTTACAAAGATCAAGCCAACGACCTTCAAGTGAAACTTTCTGGTTTGAGTTGATTGCAAAGTCCAGCTTACCTGACACGAGTAAACATGACATTTACTCTGTTTCAGAATGATGGAAACACCAGGGAAGGAAGCACATCTGAGGAAATGCTGCACGGCCTGCAGGGTGAGCCAGTGTTGTAATCTGTGGCTGCTTTCACTGGTCAGACCTGGCAGGCAGAGTTTGACCCACAAAAGAGCTGTTGATCCAAACACTGGTTTTCTAACTAAGAGAGCCTTAGCGGAAGGTTTCATCCAGTCATTTCATACTATATAATTTGCTTTTAATCAAACCGAATCCAGGGGACTCTGACTCCAGAAGACTCGGTTGGATTGGATGGGGAATTTGTAAGATTTAACACCTTTAACACACTTAACATTTTGTTTGGTTTGGTTTGCTTTCACACTACAGTTTGCTCATGCAGACCAGACTGCCTGAACAACATCATGTACAACAACGGCTTACTAAGGATGAAGTTCCCTGAAACAACCACTGACCAAGAAGATAGAAGACAACAGCTTATGCTCAGGTTCTACACAAGTCTGTAAATGAGTCATTAACTTGGGCCATGTGAGTACGGGTAGGGAAAGCTCTAAAAGCTGCAAGGCAGAAGATGAAGAACCCTGAGCTAAGGCCACATAACTGAAGAACCCCCCGTCCACAAGTCTCAGATACTCGGTGAGGTCCACAAGTATTGAACACCCAGAGGGAGAACTCGTATTTTTTTTCTTAAATCTATTTTTCCACTTACCACCTGTTATTTACAAGGTAGAGCAGGAAGTCCCTAGCACTGTAAAGATTGTCTTTCTAAGAAAAGAAGGATTTTCTGCTCATTTAATATAAATTAAAAGATATAGATTAAAAGATGTGCTTTTGTCAGAGTAAAATTGTGATGAAAATGTTAAGGATCATGTTGTCATTTACAGTAATGAATTAAGTGAATTAGGTATAATAATAATGAATACCAGGCAGCTGCATTTTTACCGTGTTGGTTTAAAAGAAAAAGTCAGAAAGTTGTCGCAGCTCAGCCACCTCTCTCCACAGTAGTCAAACCAGCGTGTGCACTATGCTGAACCTTGTCATTCCTCATACGTTAGCTGCGCTGTGGCCAGTTTAGACTGCAACTAACTAAAGCTGAAGCCTGCTGGGGCCTCAGGGTGCCGCTGTCTGTGCCAGCCATATCAATAGTCACCACAGCTGGGCTCTGCTCTGACACCGAGCTGGAGACTATTGCACCACTGCCTTAACACCCAAACCATCTGAGCCAATCACAATCAGTGGATGTTTAAGCAGTTGTATGTGTGTGTGTGCTTTCCCACTCCCTCTCCACATCTTCAGTACAAGCCCTTGAGCGTGTGCAAAATGGCTCAGTATCAAAGAGTGATGATTGAACTGAAAACATACTCCATTGGAGAAAAAGAAGCCCTTAGTGTGTGTCTGCGTGTGAAACTGCATGTGTGGATTTCTGTGTGGATTTAAAATGGCAGATTTGTGCATTCCACAAACCAAATGTGTGTGTGTGTGTGTGTGCGTCCACTGTGAAAACAAAGAGAAGCAAGGAGACATTTGCCGAGATGTATTGAATTTCAATAAAAACTGCAATGAGGAGTATGTAGCTTGGGCAATTTTTCAGTCTCTCTTTGCTCGGTCTTGAATTAGTTGTGGTACACTCTATTTTCACCATGCCCAGCTAATCAGATCTCCTCCTGTCCCGTGGGCCTTCCCTCATTTGGTGCGTCCCATGAGTCATGTGCCAATCAAATTGCTCATCAATGTCTGCCTCTTTCTTTTTTTTTTAGTCTTTTGCTTCCCTCCTGCTTTTTAAGCCTCCTCATTAAACTGTGTCACTAGAAAAGTTAATGAAGCTGGACAGCCGTGTTACCCTGAATATCATTTACGTGCCAGAACCAGGTAAGTCCAGTGGCACTGATGTGACTGACTTATGGGTTTCAAACTGTATTCCTGACAAATTCACAACGCAAAGGTGTGTCAGTGATGAGTTTAATATTTATAACAATCCTTTTTTGTTTTTGAGTAACATTTTACATGAAACTCAAGTGATGAAATTGACTGAAGTAACCTGAATCCTGCACATAATCATGAACATGTGCTAAAATTGGAGTCATTTAAGATTTGTTTTTACGGGTTTACGTGTTTTTTTGAAAGCAAATTAGTCCAGTTATGCAGCGTCTCCACATGAGGCAACTAATGCGTACTTTAAATCAGACAAAATGCAACCAATTAATCCAACTTGGATAAAACTCCTTTCCTTCATCTTATTCTTTTTTATGTCATGCAACTCAAATCTTGCTCATGCGTAGCTTAGATATACTGTATGAATCAGACTGTAATTTATTCAAGTGAATATACAGTAAATTCAATAAAGGACAAGAAGTTCAAGGACTTACTTTAAGCTCTGGCCAAGTTTTTAGATTAAAGAAAGAGTGAAATGAAAAATTGTTTCACAGTAATAAGGCTTGTGTTCATGTTCTTGGACAACACCATGCAAAGAATGATTCCAAGAACAGGGGCATCACTGATCACCTTTAGCAACGAAATCATTTCTTAACAATAACGTTTGCTCTTAAATAGACTTTATATCTTGTCGACTTTGAGCAAAAGTTGAAAACAAACACTGCTCTTTTGTTTTATTGCTATTTCATAATAGTCGTCTTCAGCTCTTATCAGGCTTTAACGTTTTTGTTCACGGGCCTTTTTGTTTCCCTTTTGTTTATTTTTTTAAACACACCTACGTGAGGGCAACGTTTTCAAAATGAATCAACATGAAAGAACAAACAAGAATTCATATTTTTGGCACTGATGCCAAATATTTCTCATCATTTGATGGTGATAGACCTTTTGATCGGACACAGAGGCCGCTGCTGCGTTCAGGTCAGCAAGTGCACATCAGTAAGTCACTGCACACATTTGCCCCCTGCTCCACTGTGTCACGGAGAAAAAGTAAGGAACGGTGATGCTCCTCATCTGGAGCACTTCCGATTCCAGAAAAAGACAAACTTTAGTTAATCGGCCTTTAGAAGACATTTATTCTTGTTTTGGCCACTTTATTATTTCCATGCACTGGTTGGCCGATGAGGAAATTTCACTCGATTTCCAATCATCAGTAACAGACTTTGTTTACCAAAGCACCAAAACAAAGGTTATTTAATGTAATAAATAACAGAAAATGATTCAGTGCATCTTAATTTAAGGTCTTCCATATTTTTTCCCATATAAGTCATGCTGAGGGGATCAGGAACTGCTGTCGGAGCAGTCTGAGCAGACCTGAGACTTTCTCTTTGTCTCTAATGTAAAGACAAATAACACATATTTTAATACAACATGATCTTTTAGACCAACCTCAGTTTTGTTCTTGAGAAGTGAAAGAAAACGTCTGGGTGGTGTGATTAAAGTCTCACATAGTTTTAGAATAGTTCCTTGTCCCTTATAATTTCCTGAAGAAGAAAAAAAAGAAGAAAAAAGTAAGTTCTTTCTCTACAATTAAACTGTTGGAGGGAACAATGTCCCATTTGGGATTTTAAGCCATTTACACAGATGATTCCAGTAATGCCATGCAAATAGAATTTAATTCAAAGTTAATTCGCCTGCATTACTTTTTAATAAAGAAATGATAAATTATAATCTCCACTGCAATTTAATCTATTTATGCTGCTTCCGTCATTGGAAAGTGTCCACTGATTCTTTTCATTAATTGCAACAAAGACAGGAGGAGAAAAAAGAGGCGAACGACTGAAAGAAGTAGGGAAATAAAGGAGGTAGCAGATAAATTTGTTATCTCAGAGCTGGACTGTGTTTGAGAAAGAAATAAAGGGTGTAATGAATTGATTTCATATTTAGACTCGGGCGTGTTGATAGACATAGATCTCTAGTGGTCTTTCAGAGCCTGTAGCCTGCAGTATTTTCTTTCCTTTCATTAAGGTTGAGATTCTGCCCTTTGATAGTGTTATCGATTCTGCCTCCGAACACTGTGGCACCCCTGTGAAGTTACTCTTCAGGTTGGGGAGATAAAAAATACTAAAAAAAAAGAAAAGACGATGCTATTATCTTTGGTGTTATCCTGTACCAGTGGCGATTCACTAAACCGCTTTACTTACCAGTGAACCGTTTTCCTCGCTCTTTGTTCTTCCTCACTTTTATTGAATTCAAGGGATAATTACAGATTCTGTCACTGCCGCTGCTGCTCAGGCCGGCTGTAATTCCAGCCGGCCGACAGTTTATTACTTGAATCATTATGATTCTCTCTCTCATCTCTGTGCTGGAATTCTTTCTCCCTCAACCTGTTCCAAAATGCGTGTAGAAGGTGCAGAAGTGGCTGCACTTTAGTTTGAGTCCAGATTCTGACCTTGTAGTTTTTCATCATTATGAGTGAGAGTGAACATGAAGTGAACAATGACGCTTAATCTGATACTACATCTAATAACTTATTACCTTCATCCAATAACATCCTCTGTCCTCAGCTGTGGCTCACCTTTGTGTGCTGAGAGAAGCTGCTGTGAGCATGGACGGACATTCCTGTGGAGGGACTGGACACCGGCTGCCTTCTGCTCATCACACTTGGATCTGCCCTGTAACACCATAAGAAGCAATAAAACTGCAAGCTTCCAGCTTGTATCGTGGCCCTCTAGCCGTGGGTGCATTATCAGGAAACACTCTGGGACCTGCTGCCCCCAACAATCCTCCATCAGATGTGTTTTAAGTTTGTTGGTGATTGTTTCAGGTCTCGTTGTGGTTGCCTTCTATCCCTTAATCCTGAATATTTGAGCTCTGTTAGTACCTCTTTGTAGTTGTTTTGCTCCTGAAGAATTGTCTCTTTTACTCCTTGTTCTGTGAACATCTTTCTAAGGGTTTAACTCATCGTTTTGCATTTCTGTATCTTGTTGGTTTGGATTCACTTTGCATTACTTTGTATTTTGTGTTATGTTTGTTTTAGAGTTGTGCCTCTGTATCACTGGTTGTTTTATGTGAGTGTTTTTTTGCAACTCTTGTGTGAGAGTTAATTAATTCTCTCAATTTATATTATAATTGTGTTCGTTTCTCAGCTTTGCAGTCATTTTGTATTGTTGCTTGCTTCTCTGTGTTACTGGTTTGTTTGTTTCTTTGTTATCACTTTGCGTCTCCTTGGTTAACTCATTCTCTTTTAGGTGCTTTTGGTTCTCTTTGACATTGGTTTGCACCCAATTTTGGAGGATTCTTGTGATTGTTGAGTCATGTATTCAAAAAGAGATTAATAACTGGATAACTCCTAACCCCACAGGCCCCCTGAGATGTGACTACTATCTCAGAAACCCTTTGATGTTTTATTTGGAAGGCTGAAACAGCTTTAATAACACGTATATCCAAAACTATATAAATGGCTTGTATAGCTTAAATGTTCTTGGGTTCTCTTCGGATAGTTCGGCTTCCTCCCATTGACCAAAGACACGTGTGTTAGGTTAGCTGGTCACTCTAAATTCTTCCTAGGAGTGTGAGTTATTTC
The DNA here is from genome assembly GCA_036919955.1 of Melanotaenia pygmaea. Taxonomy (NCBI): domain Eukaryota; kingdom Metazoa; phylum Chordata; class Actinopteri; order Atheriniformes; family Melanotaeniidae; genus Melanotaenia; species Melanotaenia pygmaea. Next base: position 4,010,446 of record JBAFSZ010000018.1, read on the forward strand.
TGTGTTGGCCCTGGCGACCTGCCCGGGGTGTACCTGCCTCTCAACTGCTAAATGCTTGAATAGGCTAAAGCTTCCTTGTGACCCTGAACTGGACAAAGAGCTATAGAAAGTGTTCTATTTGATTATTCATCATTCGGGCTGTTTTTATGCTCTTTTTAAATTTCTTTTTATTTTTTTACATTTATTGTACAGTGATCTGAGTTGTCATGTTGTATTTCAAGCGCATCATAAATATAATGGTACGGTGTAGTATGGTACCGTATGGTATGGTATACCACATTAGAAATGGAAAAAGGAAGCAGAAAACATGCAAAAAGGGTAAACCAATATATATCTGCTATGATAAATATGAAAAGAAAATGCAGAGAGGTAATGTCATAGACATAAAATCTAAATAAGAAACAGACAGTAATTTAAAAAATTTTAGAAAACAAATTAAAAATAACAATGCATTGTTCATAAAAGAATTCAGGGGAAAAATAGAGGGAAAAGCAATGAAAAAAATGTGGTAACATATTGAGGGATAAAGTGTAGATAATCGAATAAATTAATGAAAGACAATGAAAATCAAGCCAAAATAGTTAAATAAATAGGTAAACAGTATTAGTTTTTTTCTTCTAGTTGTGGGGATTTTTTATTTTCTTTTTGTTGAATTTCTAGACTGAATACAGGGTTGGTATTTAATGCTCTTCAATGTATATGTGCACTATTTCTAAAATAACTCCTCCCACACAGCTGCTGAAACATAACTCAGTCGATGAGCTGACATCATTTAAATTCAGTAAATCCACACTCGTCATCCTCAACATTACAATACTTTATAATGTGCATCATTCAGTGTGCAGCTGGTAAAACTGCATCTAATACAAACTAATGGTTTCACATATAACTGTTTAGCCAGGTAACTAAGAGGAAGGGATTATAATCCAAGACATTTTTAGAAATAACTAACATTTTGTCCTTATGAAGTCTAGGGTATGAAATGCTAAAACCTGATTAAATGACTAGAGAGCACAAAGGATGTGAGAAAAGTGTTGTTAAAATAGAGGAAACTTTCAGACAATGAGAGTGGGAAGTGACAGAAAAGGTGAAGTATAACATATGAACACTGGCATTAATAGGAGCCTGAACATGACTACATCCCTGCTCTTCCTGGCTCCTGTGCTTCTATCCCTTGGCTGTGTTATGTTAAATGGCTAATTGGCACCTAGTCACATGCAGACATTATAGTGTCAAATAAGTTAAGGAGCAGCTCAGTCCTACAAAACAAACGGGCGTTAAAGCTCTTGCAGATCTTAAAAAATCTCAAAATGGATTTTTGTCAGAAATAGTTCGAACCCTTCCACACGTTCAACAGGACCAAATATTTTTGCTCATCAGCAAACGTACACGGATAAATACATAAAGCCTATAAGTAAATCTTTCTGGGAAAAGACACACAGTAATGGAAAATGTTACCTTAACAGAAACAAAATGTGGCTTGAAGTTTAAAGACAAACACAAGAGCAGTTAAAGTCAAGCAGGTGTCAGGAAAACACACTCGGGCAAGCATTTAAATGTCCTTTCACAAAATGTTACACACACTGACTAAATCGTAAAAGAAGAGAGACCTATGCTAAATTACCATGTCATTGCTTCACAAACTAAAGAACTATGCCATCCATAATCATCCCAGCTCCAGAGAATATGAAAGAATTTAGACATTTGGCTGATGGCAATTAAAAAAAAATTAAAGAAAGAAATTACACATGGCAGCCAAACCAAGGACATAAGATCAAATGTGATAACGTAGCAAAGCTCATTTTCCTCAAAGATCCTAATTGATTGGTTTTTTCTGTTCTTCCATCTCAGTGGCTCTTCTTTAATAGCTCCATAATGACGCTACTGAACTGGACATGTAAGACTCAGCCTATTAGAATAGTAATAGGCTCTAATTAACTAAAAAAAAGAAAAAAAAGAAAAGGGATTTTCAATAAAAAGGAGGAGATAGCAAATTTGATTACTCATATTCATTAACTTTTTTCCCCATTCACCCCTCCCACCCCCTGTGGAACTTTGCTCCCTTCATTTTTATGAATATTTTACCTTGTGTGAAACAGTACAACATTACATGCTGTCCCTGGCAAAGGCCAAAGACGTAACAGCAGAACAGCCTTTCTTCTGCTCTCATTCAAAGAGTCTTCCTTTGTTTCTGCATAATGAACAAGTCGCTGATGGCGGCAGAATAAATTTTAATTAGAGTTTTTTCCAGCAGACTTGTGAGGGCGATAGGCTGTTTTAAATCAAAACTTGACAATTTAAAGGCTTTTTAGGAATAAAGCAAAGCGAGGAGCTGAAATGTGAACGTCAGTGTGTGTGTGTGTGTGTGTGTGTCTCATACAGACAGAGTGGTGTTGTCCCAGCAGGTATCTGTAATCGTGCATCAATAATTTGCAGCAGTTTTATCCAACTTCCCTCAACCTCTCCACTTTTCTTTTTCCTTCCATCATTTCCTTTCTTGTCTTTCTAGCCTTGGGTGACGTTAGCACCACTTAAGGACTACAACACTGTGCCCGTTCACCATATGTCGTCGGAGTCTGGTGTGTTTGTGTGTGTGTATGTACCTGTTTTGCTTGTTCCCTTACCTGATGCCTCCCATCGCTCGGAGCCAAAGCATGTCATCTTTTGAGAGACAAAAACAGAAACAGGCGAGCAGAGAGGGGACACTGAGTACATCAACATGTGTGTGTATTACTGTGTGTGTACTTGTTTGTATCCTGCAGGCTGGTTCGCCATGAGACAGGGCCAGATGGTCACCCCAGGCAAAGCAGGTTGGGCCTGTTTACCTGCTTCACTCTGGGTCATGTCAGTTTCGTTTTCAGCTTAGCCGCAACACGGTTCAAGCGTCGCTGCCAAAAACACCATATTTAATTGTCCTCCTCCTCCTTCGCTTTCTCTTCTTTCTCTGTGCAGTTTAAGTTTGTCTTTAAAGTGTTTAATGGATAAAATCTTTTTCTTCAGAATTATGGGGCATATGCACAATTTAATAAGTGATAATCAGTTTAACTGCTACATCATTTGCTGACTTTTCTTTTTTTAGAATATTTTTGATGGTACAAATGAGAAAATGTAGCCAAACCGTCTGTACATTAGACATGCAACAGGTTTCATTTTAACATCTGTCCGTGTAAAATCAAACTTCATAACAAATTATCGTTGCATGGAAATAAACAAAAACAACTAAGCGAAGGCATATCCAGAGAAAATTGTAAACTTTTATAAATCAGGAAGATAAAATTATTTTATTTGAACCTTTATTTAACCAGCTTCCCTGAGCAAATTCGTTGTACTTAAAACAAATTTCGATCCCAGCACCAGAGTCCACAATTGAAGTTTTTTAGCATCTGCAATAAAATTAAAGAAAAATTCGAGGAGGGAAAGGAGGATATGCATGCCCTCAGAGCCGTCAGGTGTTGCTGTACATGAATATCTTAACCGGGGAAACCACATGGGAATGGGAATACCTTTACAAACCATCACAAAAAACAAGGCTGCATCCAAAAAAACGTTACTGCACTACACAAGGAGGAAGCCATGTCTCACAGGGACAGAAAGACAGTGGTCAGGTGTGTTCATGTGTCAGCTGCTTTTCGTCCCATGTTCTAACAACAGGAAAGATCCTCCAGACTGTAATGGTGAACAAGCCAGCATCCATGATGATGCAAAGGGGCATCAGTTTCCTCGATGGCTTGATTATAAGGGAAGATACTACTGAACATCAAGGGGACGTCTTTTTGAAGATTTCAGATTTTAGCAGGACAATGCCAGATCTCATTCCAAATGATGTGGCTGCATAGACAGTGTGTGTGTGCACATATGTGTGTGTGTGTGTGTGTGTGCCAGACTGTCCTGCCTGCAGTCCATCTGTCTCATGTTTCAAATGTATGGTGTATTGTGAGGAAGAGAATCAGATCACAGAAACCTTGGACTGCTGAGCTGCTCAAATCTTGTATTTAGCAAAAATGGACAGAGAATCTTCTCGGGAAACACAGACAGTATCCTCACATTCTATAAAAAAGAATCATTTAAAGAAAGAACAGTGTTACACGATGGTAAACATTCTTCTTTTTTAAAAAAAATAAACACTTTAAATATGTTTTTATTTTCAAATACAGTGAATTTCATCAGTGGAGACAATTAAAATAATTTCTTTGGTATCAGGTCTGTTGAACAAAGATTGAAACTGATCACAAAGTTTTATTTTTACATTTTTACCGCACTTTAAAAGAAAAACTTTTTTTAAACAAGGCTCATAACTTTCGGTTTACAAAAACTGATGGATTTAAAAATGAAATTAGCTTCTGATACAGACACAGACTGAATCAATCAAGCATCTTGGTTTATGTTTATGCACATTTACCTGCACCAGGAGCAGGTAAATGTGCCTATGTTGCCCTCTTCTTTATCCATGCCCCCTGTTAACCCCCCGCTGTAGCAGCAGTTGCTGGCAATGCGGCCAAGCATGATGTCCGCCTGTAGCAGTCACAGGTGCCTACATGTTGCCTGCTGGCAGCGTGCCGCCACGCTGCTGCAGCAGCCATGTTGGCAGCGCGTTCAGTCCTCGCGCCCAAACTCACCAGCTGTAATCTGCCTAATCCCCTCCCCCCCCATACAGCTGCCGGTCACTTTAGAGTAGTTATACACACTGAAGATGACACAGCAATAAAAAATTGTCCAATTTACAAGGAAAAGTACAGTAATGAGTGTTTTTTTTTTTCTTTTGCAATATGATTCAGAGGGTCAGCACACACACAAACACACAGAAATCTGCTTTTTCTTTAACATCAAACCCATCAGCCCCGCAAAACAATCCATCCCCCCCTTTTTTACCCCTGCACATGCTGCCACCCGCTACTACCTCACCTCCTCCTCCCTCCTCCCCAGGCTTACTGTCACCCCCTGCACCCAACAGCTCTCCACACCTACACACATACACCCTCCACCCTTTTTCCATTTCAGATGCAAAGCCGTGGCCGAGGCGAGCCGTGCATATAGTCACAGCGGCAATCTCATCTATGTCCAATCTGTCATGCCACTGCCTTTCATTATTCCCCTGCGTGGGGGAAGAGATAACACCAAGGCATATTTTATGGACAGTTGAGAGGAAAGGGGGTGAGAAGAGAGAGAGAGAGAAAGAGAATGATAAGAAAATATGAGAGAGAGAGATGCCAATATGGTAGGGTAATGGTTGCAAGATATGAGTGGTCCTGCTCTGGCCAGGGAAAAAGTGTCACTCTTCCGGATTGGTATCTGGGTCAAGGCAACAGAGTGCAGGAAAAAAAGGGAAAGGCAAATGAAATGATGAAAATTATCAAAAATGGTGGTCTGGGAGTGAAGTGTGGAAGAATGCTGGTCAGCACCATCTCGTCTCCATTAAAAATGGACTGCCTGAGGGCGTGGAGGGGCTGGTGAAGTGTAAATAGGCAGTAGCCATTCTTCACGGCCACTCGATAGCCCCATAAAATCATAGCTCGTATGCATGCATGCATGCTGTTGTTGAATATGGAGGAGTCAGGGAATGTGAGGGGACCAGCAGATGAAGGAGGGGAGGGATGGATGGAGGGATGGGTGAATGAACTGAGGTCAGGTATTCTCGTCTATCACCTATGTTGCTGGGCTGAGAGGCTCACTGGTTGTCTCTCTGCTCAGTGTGTTGGAATGATTGGGTCCTGGCCTGCAGAGAATGGGCTGGCCAGGTTTACATATATACATATATCATGGTCATTGTCATGCAGTATGTGTGTGTGTTGCATGTGCATTGTGATAGTTTGAATATGCAAATAAGATCCAGCAGTGACTTTGATTTTGTGCATGTGTTTGGGGTGGGGGGGGCTGTGTGTCATTGCAATTGTACAACATCCAGATGTCAGTGCAGCCTCACTCGGTGTCTGTCATTGAGACAGTGGGGGTGGGGTTAAGGTGACCTGTTTTAAATATAGACAGTGCCACGACAACATGCCCGACTCGACTTATAAAACTCATTTGCATACCGTTTCTCTCTTATCCTTCTCTTTCCCCCTCATTTTTTTTTAAATTTTTTTTCCCTTCTTCCTCCTGGGAGACAGGAAGAGCAGACACGTCGTGTTTTGCCTTTGTCTCGGCCGTTCAAATGCAAAAAGATGTCATGTCAAGGCTTTCTTCAACACAGAAAGACAAAGCAGACACAACCTGCGTAGCACAATGAAGAGAAGGATGCAATACAAACGCAGTGCAAGAGGACGATGAAGTGCGCACATAAAGACAAAATAGGTTTTCGCTATCATAACGTCAAATGATAAAGATGCACCAAAGGAGCTTGTCAGTAGAATATGTCCCCACTAAATAACCCCGCTATGAAAAATAAGTGGCTAACACTGAAACTGTCACCTTCTCTGGCATTCCTCACAGGCTCATCTTACTGTTCTGCTGGTAAACATGCAAATACCTTCAAAAAAATTATCTAGAAAATGGATTAAAAGATTATTATGGGGCATTTTTTTAAACATACCTAATAGACCTTGAACTCTAGTTCCTGCCTAACTTTTGTAGGATGTCTTTTCCTTCTTGAGGATTTGTGTGAGCAAGCCTCGTCAGTGTGCCCTTCAGTTTGAATGCACACTCAGGCAAACTAATTAATTATTCCCCTCTTCACCCTCCTTTTTTCTTCCATTTGTTTTTAACTCTATGAAGAATACATGCTGCATTCCTTCAATACCTTTCCTTCTCTCAGACTCTGTGCCTATTCATTAGGAATTCAAATTAATCAGTATTTACTGTAGCCCTTGCTTGCTCTGCTCTCAAGAGCAATTTCTATCAACAAGGTTGAGTGGGCTTTTGTTTCTCAGAGCCAATTGGGGTAAAGCTCACGCTCTTTTTTTTTTCCCCACTTTTTTAGATGTTCAGTCGAACACATCAACTAGTTTTTCCCATAAAAAGGAAGTGAACTTCTTTACCAATGTAATACTACAAGGATTTTCATATGACATTCAATGCACTTTGAAATGAAGGGACTGCGACGGTTGGGAATGTGAACCCAAGCTAGCTGATGTTTTCTCTCCGTTTGTTTTGTTTGTGTTTTTCTGGGCGCATGTTCAAACTAAAAAGCAAAATTTAAACTGATCTTTAATTTGAGTATTTCCAGCGTGTTGCATCTTTGTTATTGCTGTGTTTCATTAAATGAATTAATTACCTGTTTAAGTCACTGCAAAGATCTGAGAACTGTGATAAAGTCTTAAATAAGATTGGTCAGGCTTTTTAGAAAGCTTTAAAAAAATTGGTATAGACAGCCAGTTTATTTTGTTTATCTGTTTGTTTGTTTTTTAAGGTATTCTTATATGAACAATGTCTTCTGTGTTGCCTGACTGATGGGGATACTGATACTGTTTAATATTGCATTGTCCAAGGGGTGGCAGCTGACTTTTACGTGTAAAAAAAGGGGTAAATTAAACACTAGTTTAGTTTCTTGACTACATTGGAAGGCTGCTCCTGCCTTCAGCCAGCCCGGTCTAACCAGAACAAGGGTGATATAGTTGATAGTTTTTCTGCATGTTTGAGGAAAGTCATAGATTACAGCATTTTATGGTTAGAAAATCATGAGATTACAGGACAATGTCCATTTGACATTACTGTAATGGGGAGGCATGAACATTAATCCTTTGAGTCCTCTGTTGAGGCCTATCATGAAATGAGTATATTTCTACTACCACAAGGTCTATCTGAAAAATTTCTGAGTCTGAATAAGAATTGTTAAGATGTGTAAAAGAAAGGCAGAAAAACTTGGATGTCTTAGTTGAGTTCCACCCTTGAATGTGTTGCCTGTGAACTTGGCTGATTAAACGTCTAAACATGTTGAGATCTTTAACTACTACTTAGACTGCTGGAATGTAACATGACGCACTGAGCACCTCCTTCTTTTTTTCCTCTAGTTTTTATTCTCCATGTTTAAACATCATTCGTGTTTCTCTTTTCTTTCTCAGCAGGCATCCCTGGCTTAGAGTTGTGGTACTTGTTGGACCATCTGTCCTTCCTACCCCGAACAGGTCCAGGAACATGGCCATCCTTCCTAGTTCAGGTTCTACTACAGTTTCATCCTTCCTTACAGAGAAGTTTTCTTTTCTTCCCACCATCATCAGCTGCCCTGTGCCCAGGATGAGGAACTAAATCTAAATGAGATACTAAATATTTGATGTAATCCGTTGGTTTCCTTAGCTAAGCAATCTTTTTTTCTTTTTTCTTTTTTTTTTTTTACAAATAAAGCTGAATTGTTTAGTCTCTAAAGTGTAAAATTAAAATTCTTATTAGGTAATTCTTTGTCTTTTAATCATTATTTGTTAATTTGTTTGGTTCTATATGACTATTCTTTACTATTTTACTTCTGTCTGGACCTCAACAGTCAGTTTTTTTTTTTTTTTTTTTCCAGCAATAAATTGTGACCAAATTTGCTGTCAAGAACTGTGCTTTAAATTCAGAAAAGTTGCTTACACAACAGTCTTTAAAAAACCTTTTTAATTTGCGGTTTCTATCACTGATCAATGAGGAGCAGTAAGTCTCTTAGTATTTGTACTGACTGATTCTAAACGGTAATTCAAACAACCTGTAATACACCTCATTAATTTCATTAACACTTTAATATTAACCTTGATACATTTGAACCCATGAATAAAATGTCTGTTGCTCTCTACGTACATTAGCCCTGAAATGTATGATTTTAATAATCCTTGCCTGCAGCAGGTTACCCATGTCAGTTCTTAATGTAGGCCCATAAACCATATTTTCTGCGTTACAAGTTGCTCCATTTTTCAAACACTACTATTTTGTTTTTTACCTGAGCCAAGGTTGTAATTATTGAAAAAGGTACAGACCTCTATTTAAGTTATTAAAGCCTGGTTGGAACTAGCCTTTTGGCCTTTGCAAGCTTTCCCTTTACACAGCTTCTTACTTAACAAGGCCAGGCTGAAAAACCCACAGATCTAACTGAATATGGATATGTGTGTGTAAAGAGGGCCAGAGCGAGGCTCGCTCATGTTAAGCCATTCAGTGCATCCTCTTGATTGAAATTCCATTAGCTTGTTAGTGGAGGATAGTGGAGAGTCAGTAAATACTTAGCCTTGTTAGCCGAGGCGCAGGCTAAATGAGTGTGCACGGGGTCATTGTCCACTTAAAACTCGCTCTGCAAACTGGCGGCCAGCTTGAATAATTCATGGAGCATGACCCGCGTTGCCTGGGCTTTAAATGAGTGTAGCTTCTCTTTCTGTCTGTTTGGATAATATCTCCACTCTGGAGTTAATTAGGTTTTCACTTTTTTTTTTCCAGCCAGCTGTGTGTACAGCGGTCAGGGACTTGTCCCTGCGGACACACTGAGAGCCGAATAAAAAGGGAATGAGGCAAAGATGATTGCGATATAAAGTTGTAAATGGAGCTTTTTCTTTGTTGTTTCCATCTCAATGAGAAGCATACTAATCTTGATGCTACCTATGCTAGCTTCCCTAGCATTATCACCTGTCTAATAATGTAAGATATCAACAGTTTTTCATCCTTTAGGAGGTCAAATTTAAAGTCTTTCAATCAAGAAATTGAAAAAAAATGTTTCAATCATTGAAGCATTAAAAATCATAAATGCATTAATTATTGAAATCTAAAAGGAACAGAGAAAGTGTTAAAGAAGTCATATGACAGTATTCAGCTGGTCTTCTGGAAGAATTGTAGCTTTTAGGGTAACTTGTGAGATTATTATGGTCATGCTCGCTGGTTGCAGATGGAGTAGAGAAGATTGATTTCTCAGCTGTTTGTATCACAGAAAATGTTCAGTACACTTTGGACTTGCTAGGCAAATAAACATGTCCCTATTGTCTCTACCCAATTCTATGCAAATAATTAATGACCAACATTCTTGTCATTTATATCTGATATGATGAGCATCTTGTCTCATCAGCCCAGGTAAACAAAGCTCTGAGGAGGATCAACCCCTGCAAAGTATTAGGGCCAGACAACATCCCTGGACGAGCCCTCAGAGCATGTGCCAACGAGCTGATAGACATTCTTACCTTCATATTAAACCTCTCCCTCAACCAGAAAACTGTTCCATCCTTCTTTAAGAACCCTACCATTGTCCCCACAGGACAGTAGCATTTATTCCAATCATTATGAAGTGCTTCGAGAGAGTGGTGCTGACCCACATTCAGAGCTGCTTACCAGACACATTGGACCTCCCTGCAGTATGCATACCGGTCCAACAGGTCCACCTCAGACGCTATTGCTGTTGCCCTGCACATCTCCCTCTCACACCTGGAGAATAAATACTCCTACATCAGAATGCCCTCTATTGACTACAGCTCAGTTTTCAATATGGTCATCCCCCACAAGCTCACCCACAAACTGTTTTCCCAGGGACTACACCCCATCCTCTGTGACTGGCTCCAGGACTTTCTTAATGGCAGGCCTCAGTCTGTCAGGATGGGGAACAGGACTTCAGCCAGCATCATCACTAACACTGGCACACCACAAGGGTGTGTCCTCAGTCCCATCCTGAGGTGTCCATCTTTAACGCACCTGACTCAAATGAATGGCTTGTTAGCAGGCTTGCAAAGAACTTGACAAGCAGTTCAATTAATCTGAATCAAGTGTACCAAGGTTGGAAAGAACTAAAACATGCAGGACAGTGGTCCCTGAGGACCAGGATTTTGAAACACTGCTTTACACCCATGACTGTGTGACCGTTGTATTAGGACGCATCACTGGCAGGGACGAAGCAGCCTACAGGAGGGAAGGGCCTCTCTGGTGACGTGGTGTGAGGACAACAAGCTCACCCTTAACATGGACAAGACCAAAGAGATGATAGTGGACATGAGAAAGGAGAGGAACCCTCATCAGCTACTGCTTCTCCCCGGGCTGGAAGTAAAGATGGTGAGCAGCTTTAAATATCTGGGGGTCCAAATCAGTGAGGACCTCAGCTGGACACTCAACACCACACAGCTGGCAAAGAGAGCTGAGCAGCAGCTATACTTCCTGAGGAGACTGAGGACGTTCGGCATGTCACCAAATATCCTCAGAAACATCTACAGCTGCGTTGTTGAGTCCATCCTGACCAGCTGCATCATCTTATGGTACGGTAGCTCTACTGTCACGGACCACAAACACCTGCAGAGAGTGGTGAAGACTGCGACCAGGATGCCGCCGCCCTCTCTGCAGAGCATCTACCAGCACAGAGTGCTTGATCACAGACCCCACCCACCCCCAACATGGACTCTTCACTCTCCTCCCCTCAGGTAGGAGATACAGGAGTCTGAAATGCAGGACAACCAAACTCTTTCTTTCCCTCAGCCATCAGACTCCTTAACAGCTGATAGGAGTCATTAACAATGGCCTGTACCCTGCAAACCCTGACTTTTTATATTGTCAACCACAGTAAGTGCAATATTGTTTACTGTTTAATGGGCCTTATTATTTATAATAGATATTGTACATGCATCATGTCATCTACCTCATGACAGTTTTCTGCACAGCTAATCATTCATTGTTGAATGTAGCACACGACCCATTTACATAGAGTACGTAGATTTACATAGAATATTTATTTATTTTTTTCATCTTATCTTTATATTTATCTTCTATCTAGTTTTTAAATGTTTTTATTTTATAATCTTTTATGGCATTCAGTGTGGATGGCAAAGTAAGAATTTCATTGCTTAGGGAAACTTGTTTCCGTACTGCGCAAATGACAGTAAACGCTTTAAATCCTGAATCTTGTGACTGGCAATTACCGATGGCCCCTGATAATCACGTATTTATCAATTACTAGACTTTCTAAACTGTGCCCACAGTTCTGCATATAATTATTTAAATCTGATTAAACTGTTAATATATTTTGTAGAGATTTTGTTGATTGAAGGCCTTTGCCTTGGACCTTTAGGTGATAAAATGAAAGCAATACAGTTTGGAGATTCTGTTTATACAAGAATGAAGTCTCTGTTACCACTGATGATTATAGGGCCAGCTGTTTTTGTGAGGTCATGAAATGACGAACTAGACCTCCTGTATAAATAAAAGACCAATAACAATCCAGTGGAGGTGATCTGATTGGGAGGGTGATAGAGAGGTTAATCCACAACAAGAGTTTAATGACCAACCTGGCTAGATAAGAACAGTGGGCTTACTCTGCTTCAGGCCACGACAATTATAACACAGAGTGCTGCAAAAACAGAATACATATAAGCCTTCAAATAAATGCCCCCCACCTCAGCCTAGAACCATGTAGAACAGAAAACCACTGAGCATGAACAATTAGGCCTCACGTGTATCTTATTACCAGTAAAGGAACTTTACTCAGCCAAAAAAGAACAACAACAAATACAAAAGCAGAAGGATGAAGCAGGTAATTATTTTATTCTTTGTGTGTATGTCAGCATTAGATATGACTTTTTTTTTAAAGGATCAGAATTCAGTCTTTCCCTGAGAGTTAAGAAACCCCAAGCACTATCTGAA
>JBAFSZ010000018.1:4030453-4044108 GCA_036919955.1 Melanotaenia pygmaea
GTGAGGGGGGAAAAAAAAAAGGGCCGAGGGGAAAAATTAGGAAACAGTTTTTCAGCCCACGGGAGGGGGGTTTCAAGTTGGAACGAAACCTATGGAAAAAAAAAAAAAAAAAAAAAAAAAAAAAAAAAAAAAAAAACTAATAAAACAAAAAAACATTTAATGCATAGTTGAGGTAGAAATTAATAAAAAAAAAAGAGAAAAGATCAAGCAAATGATTAACTTCCATTGAAGCCTGCAGTCCTCTGTAGAGACAAAAAATGTGACTTGCTGTGTCTCATGTACAGTGAGGATGGATCAGTCTGTCACTGAATCTGCTCTCCAGAGCAGACAGGGGATCTTACAAGGTGTGGGACTCGTGGTCCAGCATGGATGCCAGTTTTGCCAGGACCTTTTTATCACCTACCTCCCACACTGTCCAGAGATCAGCCCAGGACAGAGCCGGGCTTCCTGATGATTTTGTTCCTTCCTCTCCCTATCTGTGATGCTGCTGCTTCAGCAGATCACACCATACAGGATGGCTGATGTCACTACAAAGTCAGAAAGCCCTCAGGAGTGCCCCCTTCACTCCAAAAAACAGCAGTCTCCTCTGAAGATAGACCTGCTCTGACCCTACAGTGCATCCACGTTGTGAGTCCAGTTCAGTTTATGTTTAGATGAACACTCAGGTTCTTATAAGACTCCATTCTCTGAAGGTCCCGTCCCACTGGTGAGGGGACAGCAGAGCGGTGTCTGCAAAAATCCCCCTCCACCAACATTGATCAGGACGTTGTTTTGCTGACATCAGTCCACAAAGTTCCACCAGTTCCACATTGTCGTTTTCAGTGATCAGACTGACAATCACAGAGTCCTCATAGAACTTCTGCAGGACGCTGCTGTCCGTGTTGTCCGTTGTTGTCTGCAGTGTAGAGGGTGAAGAGAAATGGGACCAAGACAGGTGCCTGGGGCACACCTAAGCTTTAAGTCAGCAGGTCAGGCATACAGTCCCAGGCTCTCACAAACTGGCGCTGAATTGTGAGATTGTGTACAATCCATCCTGCCAGATGAACATCTACCTCAGCCCGATTTGGCTTTCGGGAGCACCTGGATGGTGTTGACGGCACTGGAGAAATAAAAGAACACGATTCTCACAGTGCTGCTGTGACTTTGGTACTATCTACAATATTGCTGCTCCCTTTTGTTTTCTGCCATGATCTCAAAATGAACCTAATGTTAAGTGTTAGCATGTTCATAATTTTGTTTACGCCCTACAAATTCAGTAACTTTGTCCAGTAAAAGTTCTCTAAGACACCCCCAAATGGAATCCTGTGCTAACAAGCAGAGTACACAAGTATGTGAACAGTTATGCTAACAATGGATGCAAGTTTATTCTAAGGTCTGTGATTTTTTTTTATTTTTTATTTTTTAATTTTTTTTTTTGTGCCTGTTAAAATACAGTTGTCCTGCTCCTGAATCAAGCAGTGATTTCGTCTCTGGCTCCCCCCGTCCACATGCTAAAATGTCCCAGGGCAGGATGCTGAGTCTAACATCGCCTTAGATCCATTTATTGTTTGTGTGTGTGTGTGTGATAGAAATGAGCGAATGTGGCAATGAGACAAGATAACCTCTATATGAATAGTCCTTAGGCAACAAAGGAAAAATAAAAACCATTGAAATCCAAAAGTGAAGAAGTTTAAATGAAATTTAATATTTAAGAAAACGACACACAAAGACTGACTTACAAGAACAAAACAGAACATTTCAGTCTTCTTCCATTGTAGCAGAAGTATTGACCAGTGCTGTAAATGCCCTTCTAAGTAACATCAGGTCAAAGGCAAGGTGAAGTGAAGTAGGGGATGAGAGGAGGAAATGATAGGTGAAGCAGAGGAAAGAGAGATGACAGGAAATAGAAAGTAGAGGAAGAGTGGATGAAGAGGAGGAGGGACAAAGGGGAGAGAGCCCCCGTCACATGGGACTGGGCTATTGATTGAATTCTGACATTGATTAAGCATCCCCTTATTCACAATGCCATGTGTTTGTGCATGAGTGTGGGTAACCTGTTTTATCTGAGTGTGTGTGTGTGTGTGCATGTCAGCGGGGAGATTATACTTCCTGTGTGTGATTCAAGCAGTTTATAAAGCGAAAGAAGGGATGAAGAAATAAAGTGTTTCGGTTCATCATTCTGTCTACTTGTATTCACATGCATATACAGTGATGAGTGCTCTTTGGCAACGAGTGTGTGAATGTGTGAGTGTGTGTAGGTGTGTGTGTGTGTGTGTGTGTGTGTGTGTGTGTGTGTGTGTGTGTGTGTGTGTGTGTGTGTGTGTGTGTGTGCGCGCCTATAGATCTGTACCCCTAGGAGGCCTGACTTGCAATACCACTTCATCCATCCTTGTGGGATAAAAAAAGGGAAAAAGGCTCTCTGTTTTCCTCTTTTTTGCTCTTTTATACAACCCCCCCACCCCCCACCCCCCAAACGACTCTTTTTCTCCCTCCATCTCCTTTGTGTGCCCTCCTTTCTTTTTTTGTTCATCATTAATCCTCCAGTCTGTGTCTGGGATGTCACAGCCTCTCCCTCCCTCCACTGCCCTCTCTCTTGCTCGCTTTCTTTTTCTGGTTGTGAGAGAGAAGGGCAAAGGCTTGTCATCTCGTGGCCCTGTCACTTTGCCTCTCTTTTTTGAGGATGCCACCCCCATTGCCAGCAATAATTACCCAACTCCTCCTCCTCCTTTTTTCCCCACCTCCTCATCTTGCCTGGTCCCTTCTTTTGCTCTCTGTTTATCTCAGTCAATCAACTTTGAGCATTAAATATTAAACTATTTGCAGTATCACAATGATGCCATTAAGAGACCAGAAAGGGACTTCTTGGAAGCTCTTCTGTCTTCAGTTTGATGCTTCTTTGAAATTATGCTGCCATCGATCATTGAGAAGGCTTGAAGTTGGAACTGAACCCTGGTCTTTCATAGTGGTGACCCTGCAGGTAACCTGGATGTGACAGAATCGTAGTAAGAAGCAGGTGGTTGAATAATGGCTAATTCTAGATTGGATCTGCAGGAGGGCTGCAGGAAATAAATGCCTGTCGACGGGTGATTGGGTGACTCATTGTCAGCCATTAAGAGCCTACGTGGGCCCAGATTCTAGAAAAAAACCTTATTTTTATGCTGTGTTCTGTCTTTCAGACGTAGAGGTAAAGACAGAAAGTCTAAAGATTAACTTAATGTAAAATAACAAAGTCTTTTGGTCTCTCCTCATCACTGCAGAATTGATCCAGTCAGTAACAACAAATTACAAGCCATGGACCATAACAGAAACCCATAAAGATCAGGCACCCCAGATCTGGAAAGATTGCAGTATTTAACACTGTTGGGTAAACAGAAAAGTTTTTCCCTCCCTCTTCTCTATGTTTTCGATTGCTGTTGGCAAACATCTCTGAAGTGCTGCACCAACCTCAATTTGGATCAAGAATCTACCCCTTTAGTTACTTACTAAGACAAATCAGCTATAATTAGTCATTCCTGAGCAGATACGTATATTTTATATCACATCAGTATATGAAGTGCTTTAAGAGGAACTTAAATGTTATTTCAACTGACGTGAGCTTTTAAAAGGAGCCATGAATGTTGGACACGTGGTTGGACCTTCACATTTTCAGCCTCAAAGAGAATATCTCACCTGTGATGATGATTTAGAGTCAAAGAAATATTTCAGGAAGAATGCAAATCAAACAATCGGTGCACATAACATGCTAGCGTACTCTGACTGAGAAAACATGCAGCTCCAGGTTATTCTCACATTTAATGCTAGTCTTTAGACTCCTGGTCGGGTCTTCAGCAATGTGCACCCAATGAACTAAAAGCTTGACACCCTTTCCACTTCCTCTCCATTATTGTTATCATGGTATGTGTCAATTATGATTTTGTGACAGTGTTATATGAACTGCTGCAGTTGTGTGAAATGAGGTAAATAGGGACATAGGTTTAGTAAAGTTTCACTACTTATTTTCCTTGTCCATCTTTTAAACAGGTGACAACAGTAATATTGTTAAAAGGAAGACATGTGTTTTTATGTCTCAGAGAGACCAAATGGAAACATATTCTGCATTTATGTACAGTTTTTTTGCCGTTATTGATGACTTAAAGGACTTTACATTACACGCTTTTACGTTTTTTATATCACACACACACACACATTCACACAGCAGTGATAAATCAGGGGTAATTAGAGGTTTAGGCTCTTGGCCAAATACACTTAAACATGCTGAGATCAGATCACAGAAATTCCAAGAAGTGGGTGACCTACTGTACTGCTTGAGCCACGGCTTCACATGGAGTCACACACTCCGTGTGCGGCACAAATTCGCAATTTCATTCACTAATTGGTCTTAAATAGCAAATTTTCAAAACAAAACCAAGTGTTTATTGTCATTTATTATTGCTTCCACTCTTTCTGTGTCTTGGTAGATGGCCTCTGATTGGTCAAAGGGAAGGAGGGGGAAGAGAGCCAACCTCTTTCTCTCTACTGCCCTGTGCGTGTGTGTATTGATCGCAGAGGCTCAGTAGCAGAAAATAATGGGGTGGTGAAAGCTTAGTAGAGGTAGAGGGAGAAGAGAAAAAAAGAGATCAACAAACATGTGCAAACACTGACACACACACACACACACGCACACATATGCACAGACATACACAATTCTACTTTCCTGTCTTCTCGCTGGCCTCTGCCCCCCGCATGAATATTGGTTCTCTCCTAACTCCTCCATGTCACTGAGTGTGTGTGTCTGTCCAGGCTGCCTAATTTGCATGTGTGTGTTATCTATGTGAATAAATCCTTCCAAGCCCAGTGCGCCTCAGGGTGATGTGATGCGACCAGTGCCCGAGCAACCATACCCTAGCTAATTTACAACCAACCTACTGTGTCCCCCCACTTCACATACACACTCACAAACACACATTCAGACCACAGCTTGATGACACCACAGTGAAACATGTCGTCTAGACGACATTGAACCTTGAGTCTGCCCAGGGTAATTGTTTTATGCAAATGGAGAGAGCTAGGGCTGACATGATTGGGCCAGACTTAGTGTTGATTGAAGTGTGTGTGTGCATGGGTTGTATGTGTGTGCGTGTGTGTGTGTGCGTGTGTCGGTGTAAGGCAGCTGTTATGGATGTGGTCATGACTGTGGTGTAATACTGATAGCTATTAGTATTATTATTATTGTTGGAAATGTTCTATTATTGAGCAGCTCAGGGTGGGGCAATGCACAAAACGTGCAGAAATATGGAAGTCGATGACAAACACGCAAATACACACACAAAAACATGTCATGATATTCAGCATCTCATTGAACTAAATCATGAATTCACATTCAGGTCGCACAACGTACCATTAAAACAAACATGAATCATAGCTACAATGCAGAAATACTGACGCATACCGTAAAGTCAATTAATGCTTGTGATAGTGTTTGATATTTGTAGCATACACACACACACATACACACTGACGGCCATGTGTTATCAGGACAGCCATCAGAGGGGAGATTGTGTGTATGTGTGTGTATGTTGCAGTCCAAGTCGTAAATTTAATTTCATGCTGGATTTGCGGAGCTCATCTGAATTGCATGTGAGCACAGCCTGATGGGCTTCAGTCTCAGCGCTGGAGAGTCACACACTAAGACACAGATGCTGCTACTGATGGCGCGCACAAGCGTGCACACACAAAGAAACAAATATGGGAGTCACAGGGGCATCAACACAACTTCATGGCATGACCAAAGATATACAGATATCCATGTTTTTCTGTAAATGTAAACAATCTAGTTTATAAGATGAGGAATTTGGTGCATAATTGGCATGTAGTACATTAAAAAAGGTAAATATTTAAATGTCATCACCTCTGTTCTTGGCTTCATGTACCAGGTAAACATGTAAAATGTCACTATACTGTAATAAAATGTCTCCATTATCCAGTTTTTTTTTGTTTTGTTTTTTTGCTGTTGTTTTTGTAAAAGTTAATCTGAGCAAGAGTTAATGGAAAATAACCCACTTTCAAGAGTTACAGAAGTGTACCTTCTCGTAACATATTCTTCAGAATACTGCAGTATTTGCACAAAGAGAAAACTCTAATATGTGTCCACTCAGCTGAGAGAAACAGTCTTACTAGAGAAACATTTTGCATAAAAATGCATGAATAAATCTATAATCTATATAAAATCTATCCCCTCACCCAACCTGCCATCTTCACTGGTTAGGCTTGGTGGCTGTTCATTTCTCGAGCTTGGGTCCTTGAGTCCTGGGAGCTTGAGGGTCTCACGCAGTATCTCAGCTGTTCTTAGTACTGCACTCTTCTGGATGGAGATGTTGGAAGTTCTCCAGGTATCTGTTGGAGCCACTTCTCCAGTGTGGGGGACACAGCCCCCAGTGCTCCGATGACCACTGGAATTACTGTTGCTTTCACCCTCCAGGCTTTCTCCAGCTCGTCCTTGAGTCCTTGTCCGTGTTTTAACATCTGTTGTCTGAACTTCCTCTATTGGCCAGCTTATTATCCCAGCAGGGTATATGATGATATGAACTATATATGGGGCTTATCTGTTATTTGCCTGGATCTTGTTCTTGCCATTGAGCTGACTTCTCAGGACTTGCCTTATTTGTTGCAGATATGTGGCTGTTGCAGCTTTCCTTGTGGCTTCTTCATGGTTCCCATTTGCTTGTGGTATGCCAAGGTATTTGTAGCTCTCCTCAACATCTGATGTTCTGCCCTCTGGGAGTGTATGGACCACCTTCCCTCTCTCTGTTACCATTCAGCCACTTTCTCCAGTCCGAATCACATTCCAATGTCCCTGCAGAATGGCAGCGGTGACAGAGCATCTCCATTAATGGAGACTTGTGCAATTGGCCTAAAGTTGGCCTCAAGAGTGGTCTGCCACAGCCTCATTGAGTTTGCAATGAATGTTCTAAGAGTACAGCTTCAGGCATCCCAGGATTCATGTATGTGATGTTAAGTCATAGGCTTTCTGGTAATCAATCCAGGCAGCACACAGACTGGTCTGTTTGGTTTTGCAGTCTCAAGCAGTTTTATCAACCAGTAGCGGGTGTTTATCTCCTCTGGCCCCTTTACCAATGCCTTTCTGTGTCTCTGTCATGTATTGATCCATGTGCCCCCTTATCTTAGCCGTTATGATACCTGACAGGAGCTTCCATGTTGTGGAGAGACAGATTATCGGCCGATTGTTGGATGGGACTGGTCCTTTCTGGGGATCTTTCAGTATCAGGACTGTCTGTCTCTTGGTCAGCCTTTAAGGGTGGGTCCCATCCTTCAGCTGTTGGTTCATTTGTGTTGCTAGGCACTAATAGAATGAAGGTAGTGTCTTTAACCGTAGAGATGGATCAAGTCCGGGCCAGGTGCTGACCAGTTCTTCCTACCTGAAATTCTCTGGTGGATATCTGCCACTGTGATGGTAACTGAGCTTTGATCAGGGAGGGGGCTGTGGTCCACTCTTAGTACTTTTAACCAATGCACTTCAGTGTTATGTAATGCCTCCTTCTTCCATATGGTTTTCCAGTATTGTTCAGTCTCCAGCCATGGTGGGTTAGCATGTGTTGTATTACCTTGTCACTAGGAGTACACTTTAGCTGGGTTAGTGGAGAACACTCAGTTCATTTTCCTGCTCTCTATTTCTCAATTGTATCTCCTCATTTGTGGAGTCAGTGTTTGGAGTGTTTGTTTGGAAGTTTCCAGAGTGTTTCTTTCATGTGGTTGTTCACATTATGATTTAATGTAACCAACATCAGTGTGAGCAGTTTATGGCCCTGAGGTGAAAGGCCTGGACAGAGAGTGACATGACATCACACGTGACACACTGTTTACAGAACTAAATATGGATACTAGACGTGTCATAAGTATGGTTCAGTTTCAAAGTCATTGTGCAAACAGCTGAAAAACTATCTAATATTTTTCTTTCCATTGTTTACATTTGAGCTTCGCAGGTCACATCTCAAGTGCAGAATTTTGACTTCTGTCTCACTTCAATAATATAAAAGTCAGATGAAATGATACATGACGGTCACTTTGAAAAAGTTCTGTTATGTCATTTAGATGATGCTTTTATCATAAGCGCCTTACAATGGTTAGGCAGTAGCGTTAAGGGTTTTGCCTAAGGACCCAACTGCAAGGTGTTAATATACATCCCATGGGGGATTCAAACCCTGGTCTCCCACATGGGAGACTGATGCGCTGCCAAATGAGCTAACCAGCTGCCCCTGTGCACTCTTATAGTACCACATATGAAAGTGGCCTGGGTTGAATTTGAAAAAAATTCTATTTGTGCATTTCATACTGTCACAAAAAGATCAGATATGGGTCACATATTTACAAAAAGGTCACATTTCAGCCATTTTGTCTCTAGTGTGAACAAAGCCTTAATCAGCCATACCATTTCACCCATACTGGAAGAGCCAACAACATGGGTATTGTGTTAGAGTTGAGCCATTATGAAAGAAAATAAAATCTTTGCATTCAGCTATGTTCTTCCACTGTATTTGATCTATATAAGGTCTGTCAACACTGTATGTGAATGTCTCAAACAAGATTCTTTTCTCCAATTCTAATCAGCTCCAACCTTAAAAGTGTCATGACCATCCTTCTGGTATCCATTTCAATAAAACAGTGCTTTCAGCCAACTTTCTCATCCCTTTTTTCTCTTGGATAATTTACTATCTTCTATTCTCTTTTCTGTCTGCCCACTTCACAACTTTTTCAAGTGGAGGAAGTGACCCAACAAATCCAAGAAGGCTTAACCTCAGAAATACAAAGGGAACTCACCAATTAGCCTGTTGCAATGAGCGGAGCAGTTAAGGAAATGTACCATTCAGCTGAATTCACAGCTTCAGATGCCAATCAGCAAACCTCATACAGCTATGAGTCATATGTAACTGCTCACAGGCCTTCATATAGATGAAGATGCTAGCATAAACTGCTAAACCAAAACCATGCTTGTAGCACCACTTCAGTCTCAAGTTTTATTAAATGTTATGCTGTGGCATGTGTTACTGACTTCATACAAATTTTTAAAGGGTAAAATATGTTGAAAGTTATAAAGGAAATCTTGAGTTTACTTTTCTCATTTACTTCTTCACTTTCACTATACAAAAACCTGCTGAGGTCAGTGTCAATTCATTTTTCACACTGTGAAGGACAAATAAAAAAAATGAGTTCTAAAAAGCCATTATCTTTCCTTTAAAAGATGAAGAAAAACCCAATTCATAACACAATGAATAAAATTCTCTGCATTTTGTTGCCCAAAAACTCTCAATGTGTGGATTCTTCTCTGTAAATCCTTTCCATTGACAAAGTGAAACATTCTCTACAAAGAAAGGAAATAACTTTTAAAAAGAAACTTTGAAGAAGGCTGGTATTTATTCTACTCTTGTCTTTAAAAACTAATCATTTGAAACATTTGAAACCTAGGGTGTCTTTGAAAAAATTCTATTTGGGGAAAAAAAAGATTTAAAGGAAACAAAAACCAACTCCAGGCACTCCCACGAGTGTCTTTATTACTGGATTCTGTATTGAAATACCCTAGCTGGACTGTTCCATGCATGGAAATTCCTGTCTTTTTCAGGGTAATGTGTCTTGGTTTGGAGGAGCTTTAAGTCCAAATAAGTTAACATGAATTATACCGACAGAGAAGTTTTCATTGACTGTAAGAAAATGGTGATGTGAGCTTCATAAAAAAACAAAGGAAAATCTAAATATTTGCTTGTCGTAGGTAATTTATAGGGCAGAGCTACAAGTTTCTCCATCTCTTCCTGTTTTTGACTAAACAGATTGTGTCCCAGGAAGCTGTGGCAGATGGCACTTTTCAGAAAAAAATTTAAGACAAAATTAAAACTTAATTATAGGGCTTCAAAAACCCACAATTGACTTTTCTTTTGTAGATAACCTGATGTGCAGTTATGCATAATACATACACTAACGTTCAAAAGTTTGGGGTCACTTTGCTGTGGGATTCAATAGGGAAGTGACCCCAAAAATTTGGACGGTAGTGTAGGTGGAGCACATAGCCTCTGTGTAGTGAGTTTAACTATATACTAACCGAAAGACAGCCCCAAAATCAATGCACGTTATACTGACAGGCTGCAGTCAAAATGCGAGGAAAAAATAAGCTGCATTTGTTGACTATTGTACTGGGTTTCTGGGTGCTGGATTTCTTGATTCCTATAGATTATTCATCATTTATTTGTTTTACATGTGATCTTATTCACTTGTGATTTTATTGAAAGATCCCATTTTGTATACTGTTTTTATTTCTTTTTAATGTTTTTTATTTGTGACGTTTCATATTCAAGGTTCATTTTGAGTATCGTTTTTACTCCTTCTAGTGTTTTGTATTTATTTTTAGTCAGTTAGTTCTTTTTAGTGGTTTTAATTTGGTATTTAATTGGGCATTTATGTTTGATGTATGTGAGTGGAGATTTTATTGTTTGATGTTATAATCTTTTCTTTGAGGACTTGCTTTTTTAAACCAAGTCAAGTTTAAACAAGTTTCCTCTGTAACATTTAAAAACAACACATGATGTAACTTTGTCACCTCTTGGTTGAGTTTAGCCAACAACTTTACTTGATTAGGGTTAAGAAAATGGTCATTTTTATTTCAAATGGTTTCATGACGACTAGAAGTTGCATATTCAACAAGACATAATTTGGCATGTGCAAACAAATATCATACGGGACATATTTAGGCAGAGGAAGAGACCCTTTTCAGTACTTTGTAGAGTCTCTGCTGGCAGCTACTGCCTGAAGGAGAAACCTGTGAATGTCACCAAACAATGAGTCTCTCCTTAGTGGTGCTTTTCCAAGCCTTAATTGAGCCATCCTCAATTACAGTTTGCAATTACAGTTATATATTCTATCATAACTTTTGTTAATTAAATGATATATGCCATGAGGGCTGTAAATGATTTTTTTTTTGATCCCCAGCCACTGTGACCAGTGGATCCCTAAATTTACAAGGGAATTTGAATATCCACCAGAACCAAATTATTTTAGGAAAAATGAGCCAAAATATTAATGTGATTATTTGTATTTAAATTTAATCAATCATGTTTCTTTAAATTGTTTTTATGACAAAATCAAATGTCTTTAAAGCTTGCCTTTGCAACTGTCTGCATTTATTTTAATCCTTCTAAAAGCCTCTTGCTTTGTTTAAATTTCTCTTCTCATTTAGCTGCACTTTATTCAGGTTGTAGCGAATGAACGACACCATGCATCCAATGGATGGGTGATACATCATAGAACAGCAATTACGCGAAATTTAGTGACAGCACTGCCAGGATAGATAACCAAAATGATTTGCTTCAATCAGCACCTAATAAAAACAGTCCAGTAAGTTTTAATTTATCTATGCCAAAAAATGTTTATAATTAATTAAGAATTTTCAGGCTTTAAAAAAATAATTTTAATCAATTAAAGTTTTATAAAGTTGATTCATAAAATATGGAGACTTATTTTTTTATGTCCTCTTTTCCAGGGACGAGACCCTACTCTCACATGACTTAATGAAGATTGGCGAGATCTTAGCTTATATACACACAACTGGTTTCCTGTGCTGCCTTCGTCCAGTATCAGATTCTCTTGTCGAGATGTCAAACTCAGATGTTTCATTCACCTGTGTAGATCACATTGTCCTGTACCTATTCAGCAGCATATTAGTGCTTACATTAGCAGCTAACGCTAAGACCGCGGGCGTTGCCATGTTCAATAACAGGAAGTGATGTCACCACGCAAGCACATACTTCAAAATAAGTCCAATATTGTTAATGTCGTCTAGAACAGGTTTACACTTAGTCATTTTATCAAAAAAAGTAAACAAATGTTATTTATCTTATCTTACAGCACCTAGACTCTTTAAGAACCTATATGAGGATTCTGTTTGTGGATTTTAGCTCTGCCGTCAACACCATCATCCCAGCTCTCATGCAGGACAAGCTCTCTCAGCTGAACATGCCTGACTCCACTTGCAGGTGGATCACAGACGTCCTGTCGGACAGGAAGCAGCATGTGAAGGTGAGGGTTCATGTCCCTCACTCTCGGGGTATAAGTATCAGTTCCGCTCAAGGCTGTGTCCTTCCCCCCTTCTCTTCTCTCTGTACACCATGAACTGCACCTCCAGTCATCAATCTGTCAAGCTTCCGAAGTTTGCGGACGACACCATCACTTCAAAAAGAACGCAGCCCCACCCACCCCCATCGACCTGTGTGACTCCCCTGTCAGCACTCAGCCAGGACCTCAAGTGGGAGCTGAACATCAGCTCCCTCACCAAGAAAGCCCAGCAGAAGATGATCTTCCTGCAGCAGCTTAAGAAGGTAAACCTGCCAAAGACAATGATGATGCACTTCTACACCTTCATCACTGAGTCTATGTTCACCTCTTCCATCACCATCTGGTACGCTGCTGCCACTGCCAAGGACAAGAGCAGACCGCAGCGTCTCATTCGCTCTACAGAGAAGGTGATTGGCTGCAATCTGCCTTCCCTCTAGAACTTGTTCACCTCCAGGTCCTTAACGCATGCAGGAAAGAATGTGGCTGACCCCTCCCACCCCAGTCACAAACTCTTCGAGATGCTCCCCTCTCAAGCCATAAAAACAGTTTCTTCCCCTCTGCAACTAGCCTCATAAAAATGGCCTGGGACCCTGCTATGACTCCGACGCTGGTTCAACCATAACACCCCCCCATAGACAATACGTGTAATATTAACATTGTATAAATGCTGCCACAATCTGAGCATTGCACATCCTCAATTAGTGGTTTTATTTGTTTTATTGTGTATGTATGTATATATGTTTGTATCTGCCATTGTTGGCACCCATTTACCAAAAAAATTCCTTGTACATGTGAACCTACTTGGCAATAAACCTGATTCTGATTGTCTGATTTCACTGATGACATGTCATAGCTGAGTCTACAGCAGACACTCACAGACCTGTGTGCCCACACACAGGTCATCCCATATTTGTCAGAGGACAGAGTGCACGCATCGGAAAACACTTCAACCAACAGAGAGGAGCTGCTGGAGTATTTTTCCTGCTTGGTGTTATGGCAATAACGTCATGGCTGTCACAGGAATAGCTGAACCAGTTAAATCTACATCATTATAAGAATTTCTGAGTCCTATTACGACTTAAAATGCATACAATATTCGTTGCAGGTTTTGTTAAGATCAACATACCATCTGATGTCGGAACGTTAAAAAGATTTAGAGTGACTCCACTGAAGAAGTGGTATCATCAGGATATTAAAAAGTTTCAAACTTTTTTTCTGTTCTGAGGTATTTATTTATTTATTTATTTATTTATTTATTTATTTATTTATTTATTATCAATCACATTATTTCTGGCTGTGAATCGGGGGAAACATTGTGTTGTTATGGTATATCAGAACCACATCTAGAGTCATCAGATCAGATTGTTACAATTATCTGATTTGTTCCAGATAACAAATAACGTATATGTGATTTTGCAAAAAAAGTTACCTGGAAATGTCTTTAATAAAGCAAAACAAATAAACAAACAAAAATTTAAAGTGTAAATTAGCACCCCTGGGGGTGTTCATGGCGTGCCTGGGCTGGGGTGCCTGCTCCGGACCTGTGGCGCCCTTCGGGGCCGGCGGGGGACGGGGGCGCCCTA
>JBAFSZ010000018.1:4114333-4132527 GCA_036919955.1 Melanotaenia pygmaea
TGAAAGTGATTCAGATGAGGGGGGCCCACTTCAGTTTCTTTTCATGGGGCCCAAAATCACTAGCAGCGCCCCTGATGCCGTTCATAGTTTTAATCGCGCGTTAATGTTGTTTTTTCTTTTTTTTTGCTGGCCGCTAGCTTTGATGACAGAAACATGGTGCCCCTGACTCTCTTCCCTGCTGCAGTGCAGCAGGAGAGAGCGAGTTTATTAAAAATTTAAATTATTAAAAAGACGTTTTCTGTCTGGAACGTAAGAAAGAAGGAGAACCGACTTCGTCTTTGTCTGTTTAAACCCATGCAGATGGCAGAACATCGTGATTTTTAGATGGGAAACTTTTTATTTATTTATTTTTTAAGTAAATGCGGTTTTAATTTATGCAAGACAACAAAGGTAAGACATGTTTTCTGACTTTTACAAATGTAAAGCATAAATCGGGTCTTCTTCTGCCTCTGGTTCGGTGAATCTTGGTCGTAGCCAGATGCTCATTGGCTATGTAAATGTACTCTTCACTAAATGCACAATGAAGCATTTCCCTTACTCATACTTTTCCACCAGATCAAGTTCACGGCATGTCCGATCCTTCATCTCTCCGATCACTGCATATTCTTAAGTATCTTCTCCCCTCCAGGCTTTTGTTCCAGAGCTCTTTTGATCAGCTTGGTAACAGGACAATTAAAAAGTAAGACCACCAAATTAAAGATTTATACTAAAAATATACAATACTTACAACATAAGGAAAATGTTTTACAAAAAAAAGAATTATGAAAAAACTATTAACTATCATCAATGCGCTCTTTTTGGTGACATCAGAAAAGCATCACTGTCTGATGATGATATTGACAAGGTGATGAGGAGGGCACAGCGGTATCTGAAAAGGAAGAACGCATAATTTTCAAAAAATGTGCTTTACCTATAATTTTATTCAACAATCCACAGGATCAAAAGTTGAGATAATATGTGTAGACTGTAGATCAGGGGTTGGCATCCTTTGGCACTCACGCCACAGGTGGCACCTTGAGGCATAAACACTGACACGCTGGCACCTCTCAGTGGCCGTCCCTTTATGTGTGGCCTGATTTCTTGGGTTTGAGTGACAGCTCCCTAGGGTTGGGCATCAGGCCTTGAGCATGAAACATCTATTGGAACTGGGACTTACTTTCCAATTCTCCCAGAATAGTTCAAATTTTTAAATTTTGATTCCTAATTTCGATACCCAGTCCGCCGACCGCAAGACGAAGCTGCCAAACACCAACAAAGAAGAATCTACCGGAAGTGTTTGCGTTAGCGCCCAGTGATTGGCTACACTTGTAAGTGATTGGCACGAATGACAGCCTTTCATCAGTGACTTTTTCAGGCGGCAAAGATAAGGAGCGCATGCGTTTTTGCGTTAGTTAATTATTCTGTTTTTTCTTATTCTGTTTTGCACTTACTGGAGGGCTTTGTAGTTTTGTTGCACATTTTGCAATGACAATAAAGTTCTATTCTACTCTATTCTATTCTATTCTATTCTATTTATGAAAGCAGTTTTTGAGTTAATTTCAAACTGTCACAAAAGTTGCTGACCCCTGCTGGAGACAATGTGTTATTGATATGTGCCATATAGCAGTATAGGCCATGATAGGTAGCCAGCTAGATAGTGAGACTGGATTACTGCAAGACTCAGCACTCAGCCAATCCACTGATGAGATCTGAAAGATTGGTAGTTGTGAGAAGTAAAATGAAGACGAAATTATGCTGAAAAAAAAAAAGAAAAACAAACAAACAAAAAAAAGAAGTCCAAAAGGACACTCCTTAATGATATATGATATTTTTTCAACAGAAAACTGGAAATCTATAATGTGCACAGTAATCATGCAGCCATTTACCAGTCACTGACTTAACATCAAAAAGGGTCGACAGAATGTCTGATTTTTCCTCCAGGATGTCATTGAAGAACCCCACCATCAACTTCTGTTCTTGTGTCATCCACCACGTATATGTCTGTTTCAGGGGGTATGCCGAACTTCGCTTTGGCTTTGAATACAAAAAAAAAAAAAAAAAAAAAAGTCTGGAATGTGCAACAGTCCCTGAGAAGTCCCACCTGCACATTTCCCCAAAAGTTGTACCAACTAAAAAATACTACTATGATAATATCAAGCAAATAAATTAAATATATATTTTATGAACTCAAAATTTAGTCTGACAATTAGTAAAGTTATGTGATTCCTGTTATTAGGGCATGAAGCAGAAATATTATCATTACCCTCCTGAAGAAATGCTATATCTGAATAAACATGGAAGCAACACCATACCGATACAGTATCTAAAAATCAGAGAGATCAGACATCAGAGAGAGGTTCTGGTGTACCCCGAGAAGAGCCCACCTCTGCAGTGACTGCTTGGACAGGCTCCAGAAACTGAAGAGCTACATCTCAGGTAATACATTAGTCATTAAAAAGCAATGACAGCATAATAAAATAATAATAACAATAATAATAGAACAAGTGACGGTTGTTTGGAGGGGTTGCGTCTTTACAAACCACAGGACTTCTCACACCATGTCCATTGGGTAGACAAGAGGAAAGAGAAATTTATAATGCACAGCAGCACATTTGGTGAGATCCAAGCACAGCAAATCAGCTTACATCAACCATAAAGCACGAAGGTGGAGGGGTGATAATTTGGGCTTGTTTTGCTGCCACAGGAACTGAACACCTTTAAGTCCCGGTATAGCCCATGAATGTTTCTCTGTACCAAAATATTCTAGAGTCAAATGTGAGGGAATCTGTCCGACAGCTATTTTTGGTAATACAACACACAGCAGCTAATCTGAACAGCATGGCTGTAAGAGAAAATAATCAGTGACCCAAACCAAACCTTGTCTTAACTGAAATGCTGTGGCAAAGCGGAAAATTCCAGCACAATGATGTGAAATACAGATATCATGCAAACATTATTACTTCAAGATACTGATGCCAAAGGTTTTTTTTTTTTTTAGCTACTTAATTTTAAATTCTGATATGTAAAACTGAGAATTGAAGAAAACTGTTAAATACAATTCAGCAACGTGTCACTTCTGTCTTAAATCTTCATGTTGGATTTTCTTTGGTTGCTCTGCTACAGAACATCTTTTCTAGAATAAATTAAATTAAAGAAACTCTGCCACCAAACATTGAACAAAGTTTAGATTGAGGATCAATGTAATTTCGATAAAAAAAAAAATCCTCACTTGACAAACCCCTTATAAAGCATCTGCAACGCAACTTCTGGAATTAGTGATTAAAAAAAAAAAAACACTTAACAGGACACTCAGGTGATCTTATTCAACGTATATGAAATTAGCCTGGCATAGCAAGATTGTAGACAAAAAAATAAAAAACATTTGACAAGAATGGTGCTTCTGCATGTCTGCTCTGTGTGTGTACTTTGTAATGACATGGCTCGGTGAGTCTGTTGATCTTACAGCACAGCACAGCCAGCGCTAACGTCTCCTCAATCTCCAGAGGATATAGGAGTCCAAACCTTGCAGGTTTTGGCTAAAAGACGTGTTTTGTCTGGTGTGTTTGCATTTGGCTCTTCTGCTGGTGCTGTTCTGTGGTCAGGAAGCGACACCATGAAGAATGATCCAGCTATGATTCAATCTGGACCTAGGTAAACCACACTACGAAGAAGAAGACAGACACATGGTTAAATGGATTATACCTCTGTTTGTCTTCTTGTGGTCGGGATGAAACATAACGAGGCAGATGGATACAGATGTGGGTAAATACCAAAATGACCTTTCAAACGAAAGCCACACTGGACACTCTTTCATAAACCGAAATAAACACAGAAAGTGCCCCATCATTACTAGTAAAGTCTCAGACGTTTTCCTAACACTACACTAGACAAAGAAAAACTGAGAGCATTAATTTTTAACACTTCAGTTTTATGGGCCCAGTTATTTTTTATTAATTTATTTATTTAAATTAAATAACTGTTGTTTATTTTCAATTTAAAAAATGTCCTTCCGTTTTTATTCATGTTTTTTGGAGATGTATGAATATATTTTTAAGAAAATGTATGTGATACATATTGGGGGATTTGAGATTTTATGGGATAAAATATTTCATGATATCAGCATCTGTACAATTATTCAGCTGTCACGGGACCAACAAAAACAGCTAAAAACCTTTTATCTACTTGGAAACTGTAGTAAGCACATCCTACTCTTTATCTATGCTCTTGAGTAAACAAACATCGTTCACAGTGCCAAGTGAAAAACTGCGTGGAAGACTCAAAAGGTGCAGATGTGTATTTTTCTCCCTGTCTTTGCACCTCTATATGATTGGATGGTAACAGATGAAACTGTCCAAAAAACTGCTAAAATGGTCCAGCACATCCTAACCGCCTGTCTCCCTGAGGGGCCAACAGCCACCCACAAACGGAGCATGCCTTTTGTAGGCGCTGGGGAGAACTGTGATGACCCTCCTGCTAATGCAGCAGTAACAGCGACCAAAGTCCAAGCATGGAGGCCAGCTGGAGGAGAGCAGGTCCTCAGCAACCACAGCCACATAAAGACAAGCGTTCCGGTTTGCAGAAGGAGAATCTGCAGCATCTGAAACTTGGACTGATGAATATAGGTATGTTACTTTCACTTTGTGGTTGCTAAATTAATTTCAATAACATTTGCACAGTTTTTTTTAAATAAATCTACATTATTATCTTATTCAATTCTGACTCACTAAAATATGCTAATAATAAAAAAAAAAATACTCACTCAACATCTGCGTCAGGTGAGTTTTGTCACTACTAGATTAAATCTTTATCTTTAAATTAAATCACCTGTGTAGGCTCTGTGTAGGTCTGCAGAGGTTCAACGTCTCCTTCTCATAATCAGATGTGCAGTCTGGCTACGCAAACGCGGTGAAGCAGAAGTAATCCATTGTGATTGGTCAGTTTGTAATTACGTGTTTATAGACTTTTGGATCTTCTTGCTTAACTACTGCAAAACGACATCTCTTTTCTGTCATTTGTTTGCACTGTAAAATGTTCATCATCATCATGGATAATTTCTTTGTCTGTTTACACAATCTCTCGAAGACACTGCACTATGTTGGCCATCACTGTTCTTCCAAAACAGGACATACTTGCCAGAACTGAAGCAAACCATCAAAGAAACTCTGCCCTGTGGATTTATCAGCTGATATCAGCGCTACTGCCACCTGCAGATCCAGAAAAGAAACTGCAACATGATGCTGTTTTTCTACGCTCAAATATATACACACATTTCATTTGCGTCAGCTACGCAGACCTGACGCTGACGGCGTACAAGTATAACTCCAGCTTTATCTAACAATTTGGTTCATCATAATCTAATAAGATAGAAGTGTAAAGATCTGCATCTGCCATTTCAGAATCTTGCACAGTTTTTCGCTCTGCATCCATAAATGAACAGTAAATGCAAAACTAATTTAAAAAGTAAAGGGACTTTTTTACAACCATGAAAAGACATTCATTAACTACCAAAAACTGTTTATGATTATATTTAGTCTTTACATATCACGCAGACCCTGTGTACGGTTCGTTGCGGCGTAGGTCGTGGAGGCTCAGCATGCACCTCTTCTAGACCTGACGTTCATCTGTACTTGCACTGAAGATATGTGGAAGTACTCCCTTGGGAATGGTCATTTTGTGATTATGTGCTTCTGGATTTCTGGAGCGTCTCGCGGTAATCGTGGAAGGGAAAGTACAATATGATGTTGTAACCCTACGATTATATGCGAGAGCACATTTCACCAGCGTCAGCTGCGCCGGTGTTCTGTCAGTTTAGCATACATTGTCAGATCAGCATACGCATAGTGCAAATCAACTGCACCTAACCCTAACCCTAACATTAACCCGCATGCGCATTAACGTAATGTATGCTACTCTGATGCTAAACTGACAGAACACTGAGCACAGACACCAAGTATAAATCCAGCTCAAGAATTTACAGCCATGGACCTCAACTATACTGAACTTGAGCCATGTGCACAAAGATAAGACACATTTTCAGCACAGACTGGATTGATATCACCAAATTGTTTAAAACGTGGTTTATGTTTGCCATAGATGAACTAAAACCAAAACCTGCAACGTCATGTGATTCAGTAACAGACAGGTAAATAGAAATAGCTTGTGCTTGGAAAATCACTGCAAGGTAAAAACAACATACATTTAAAATCATCAAATATTTCTTAAAAGCCTAATTAATGTGTATACGAAATGAATAATCTTCCTTTTAAAATAGTATATTTTCCATCTGCTTGTGAAATATTTTAGTTCAGTTTAAGGACCTTTAGTCACTGCAGTTAAAGCATTAAAGTGTTTTTGCATGCACCTGCCCACGTCTGGCATTTATATAAATGTAGATATGTAAACTGATTGAATCTTTTATCAGACACCATTGGACAAGAACATTACTTTCGTTTGTAGTCTTCAAAATTTTAATTAGATATTTTTGGGGCAGCTTCAGCAGATATAGTATGTGTTTTCAACCATAACCCAGAAAATGTTCAATTTACATCACATGTTACTGTGTGTTTCAATTACATTATTGGGTATTCTTAATATGAAAAAAAGGTTGATGATCCAGTGGTGGGAAGAAGGACAAAAACAAAGAGTTTAATTCTAGGCAGAAGCATGAAGACATTTCTCAACATGAGAGAGTAATGGCAAGCCAACCAAGCACGCAGACAGCCGGTCTGAACTGTAATTAATGAACAAGTTTCTCATGATTAACTTTTATTAAGCGATACTCCTGAGTCCCCTAGCCAGCAGGTAATAGGAGAGTCCTGGAGAGTGGGAGAGAAAGATGGAGCAAGGGAAGGACGAAGGAGGGAGACACTCGACCCCATTATTTCTCTGCAGCCGCTCATAAAAACAGCATCCCGTAAACTCATAAAATCCTTTCCCACTGTAACTGGGCCCTTAAGCTGTGGCCTGCAGAATTAGAAAGGCACACATCCCAAAGGAAGTCTAGCCTACTCTACAATTAATGCATCTGGTGAAATGGTGTTTCTTGTTTATTTGTTTATTTTTTTCCCCTTCTTATGAATAAAGTATCATTCGGTAAGTGTCACAAACAAAAATAGTGGTTCTGTTTTATGAATTACACTAGAAAATGCACAAAACAAAGGTAAACTAGACCTTTTTCAACTCATTATCTCAATGGGCAGTTTTTATACCTTACACTTGTCTTTCCAGTACTCATTGGATTTCATGTGCTCCTTGTTTTCTACAAACCTTCGGAGTTTCAGTTCGCGTTGATGCTTGAATTTAGTTTGTTTAGGTTAAAAAATAATAAAATTGACCTAATGCTTTTTAATGTTTCTGGGGTGAACCTATCCTTTAGTTTTCATACATGGGATACATAACATTGTTAGCATCACATAGTGTTCCATGCTAGCTGACATGTAAAAGAATAATGGTGTTTGTGACACAGGGTCTGTATTTCTGACAGATAGAAAAATAAAGTTTTGCTATACGTCTTGATCATGACAGTTTGTGTTCATTCACAAGCTGTAACAGTTAAAGATGAAGTCTCAACACTTTTCTACTCCCAACTCAGTTTTTAACTCACAGCAAAGCCCTAACTCCTCAGTTCCACCGAAGCATCGGGAGAGCGACAATGTCAGGCTTTCCATCAGGCACCCGGTTCCACCAGGAGCATTGCAGAGCAGTCGCCAGTCGCTCGGTCGCCGTGGCTGGTTTCTCCAGTTCACTTGCTCATGCAAGGATTGCAACATCATATAATAGTTGGTGCATTTATGGGCATTTAAAGAGAACAATGAACCAGCAAAAGGTTATTTGGCCAGGCTGACCTGGGTCTCATGTGCTTGCTCTTTTTGTCTTCACAAGCAGGGATGTGTGGTGTCAAACAAAACAGTGCAGCTTTCCACCTCCACAATGAACACCATGGTGTCAAGTACCAAGCGAGACCCTATTTCATCTGGTGGCTTGGTGAATGTGCCGCCAGTTATTAAGTAATGTTAATATTTTAGAGTAAAATGAGATCCAAAATCTGAAGATAGTGTTTTATTTTTAAAATCGACCAGATTCACTTTGTTTTGTATTTACTAACTTTCCTCCTGAATTTTCCATTCTGCTCCAGACTGATGTGGTTTCTAAGCATCAAAAATAGATCAGCTGTTTATCATTGGGGAAGCTGAGTAACGCTTTAGGGACATTTACAAACGTTGCACTACACGCCTGGTAGAAGCACTCTGATTGACTAGAACTGCTGCTCAGCATCGCTTCAACAGTGCTTCTGTGAGGGTTCTGCGTTCTGTAGAACAGAGTGGTAAGTGGGATGCAGACATTAATATTGCAAACTTAATCCCTACTGATGTCTGGAAAAATGCATTTAATTGCATTTCAAGTCAAAACAGTCGAAAAAGAAATAGAAAATTTTCCTAGGCAAAAGTTAAGAGACCAAAAGATAATGGGAGATTGTGTAAGAATTACGTAAGACATAATGCCCAACGAGGTGCCCAACACCTGGAATGGCATTATCCTGCTTATATCATGGTCACTTACGAAAGAAATAAATATTAAATAAATAAAAAATGCGTTAATGTTGTTTTTTTACCATTAAAATCGAAAGTTTTTGACATAAAGCAGCTGAGTGGACTATTTAACATCTGTCGTTGTGACGCG
Source organism: Melanotaenia pygmaea (assembly GCA_036919955.1). Classification (NCBI taxonomy): domain Eukaryota; kingdom Metazoa; phylum Chordata; class Actinopteri; order Atheriniformes; family Melanotaeniidae; genus Melanotaenia; species Melanotaenia pygmaea. Next base: position 4,122,992 of record JBAFSZ010000018.1, read on the forward strand.
TTACCAAGGTAACCGGCTCTGACACAGAACTTGCAGCTAGGTCGGCCACAGCTGTTGTATTCAACCTGATCAGTGGAAGGAAGGGAGATGATTACTTAACGTTATGTCACGTGACACAAAGTTTCAGAAGATTAGGTGTCGGCTCTAAGAGACTTTCCACGAGCATTCGAGTGCTCGTGCATCCGTTTGGATTTCCGGTTTATTCACCACATAGATCCAGCAAATATGACCGTCTGGACCTTCCTGGATTCCTCTTTTTTTAGTGCACAGCGTTTATAAAGTTTGATACTGTTTTATTATGGGCTTTTAACATACATTTTGTATGCACTTGCTGGGACCCGTGGCAGCCTTCCTGATTGCCTGTTCCGGGTGGTGGCTTACCTACGCACATGCCCTGTCAGCATGTAGAGAACAAGCGGTTTGGTTTGAGTTTCTCCTGTTTTGATTTTATGCTGCTGAAAACTTGCAAAAATAGCAGCCAGTCTTTGATCATCTTTGAACATGTGCATTGCTGTAATCAGTATACTGGAAACCGTGCACCGACAAATGCTCCGCATTGTTTGGAACGCAAACTGTGATTAAATGCTCTAATTTTTTAACGCGTACATTTTTTAAATTAATTAATTAATTAATTATAGTTAACATGCCACCCCTAATATATGTGTGTGTGTGTGTACTCCATAGGAAGGTCACCTTTTACTTTTTGTATTGTTATTTTAATATTAGCTTCTGTAGACAAATATAAATTCTAATAAAAGGAAAATCTACAATATTCTACCTCTAAACCAAATGTACATATGGGCTGACAGTGTCTGCCTTTTACTGAAAAAAATCCTATCTCATTATCACGTCACGTACAGTATGTATATTTCCTTCATGTTCAACAAAACTCTGCCAGCCCCTCAGACTTAGTGGAATATAAGGAGAATTACATCAAATCAAAATATAGCCCACATTTCCAAATATAATAAAGAGAAATCCAAGCTACTAACACCAAGCAACGTCTGCCACAGCCATCGCAATCACATGGCCAAACTCAGCATGTTCTTTATGTAAGAACGTTTCATAAGGTGATGCCTCAGATGCCTCCACTTCATAAAGGAGCATTAGCCGCAGGGGCTCACATCTCAATCCCTGCCGCTTTAAGGACTCCGTGTCTCTTAGCATACCTGCTAGCATACGTTATTAAATGGCTCCTGCTTTATGCCATCCCCACAAAGGGTCACAATGGCAGATATTATCTATTAGCTGCATTGTGATTTTGAAGTGCAAAGAGTCTTATGTGTAAGGTCATGAAAACAAAAGGAGTTGTGAAAAATGTAAAGAAAAGGCCAACAAGTCGGTGGAGCAATCAAGCATCTGTTTGAAAGCCACACTCTCGTATCTTGCTGATAATCTTTTGTCAGTTACATTGTTCCAAGCATATCATCTATTTGTTTAAGGTTTTCTTTCCTCACAGCTGCTATTGAGATATGCTCTTATATTGCATGTGCATTCTGCAAACAATAAATCCCCTTATGTCTTACAGCAATAGTACAAAATTTTAAAAATAGAAAGAGTATGATTCTGCATCGAATGACAGAATGAGAAGATATGTGTTTGTGGTCTACACTTGTGCATAACTGTGTGTTTACCAATACTGAGCTCTAAAAAACACACATGCAGGAAAGGTGCATCTGTTTGCTTACATGCTTTTGGGTACATTAAGTGTGTGTTCTATATTTCATGCAGATACATGCATCAGAACACAAAGGCATATACGATAGAGAGGAGGAATAGCAAGCTATAGCTAAATAGACATGCTGAATGAACACATTTCTCCTGCCAAGTATTGCATGAATCAAAAGCAATCCCACTTATCTATGTGTGCATCAGTAAAAAGTGTTTTGAATACCATCCTGACTCCGACTATGTCTGGCATAACAAGTTAACCTCTAGTTTATGAATACAATCAGGGACTCGGCCACTGTTATTGCTACCTGGCAGACTTTGACAATAGCTCTGAATTTACGCCCATACATGTCAAAGTATCTATGTATGAAGTGAGGACACACAATAGCGCCAGCGGCTCGGCTGATGTATCAGCTTCCAGCTTTCCTCGGGTCCAGCTGACACCTCTGGAAATTGAAAACGGCAAGGGCCTTGTTCGTCGACAAATGGTCCTGCCGTGCAGGATGCGCACAAACATACATACACATACAGGCATTTCCCATTCATGGAATATATATTCCCATACAGCCTCTACACGGGAGATATTTTAGAACATGAATGAAATCTAAATGAAATCTTAACATAAAAGAGCGACTATACATCTCTCATGCCTTGTGTGAAAGTTTACAGTGGGGTAGCCTTGGTAATGGAGGACCTGTTTGCAATGCAACATGGACTTAATGTGAGATACTGTAAACTCTTGATACACGAACCTCTTCCTTTTGTCCTTTGCTGTGTTACGAGTACAGCTGCTTAGGGAAGGACATCACATTGGTTGCAGTGACTGTGAACCAGCAAACTGGTTTAAAATGTACTTTATTTTCAGCATTTGATTGATGCTTGCTGTAATTACAATGTGGATGTGGCCGGGACACTGTGTCGATGACTGGGAACCCTGAAATGCCTCCTTTTCACATCCCATGTATTGTCCAACCTTTATATTTGACTGTCTCATTAGCAGTGTGTTATTAAAATCTATTTGCTGTTGCTGTAATAAAATGAGTGGAGAAGCCTTCAGCCCTTTTTCAAATAACATTACATGTATTAGTGTCACAAGAATTCCAGCCTGACATGTCAGAGCTGCTATAGCTTATTGCTTATTGCCTAAACCATTAACTGATTTTATTTATTTATTTATTTATTTATTTATTTATTTATTTATTTACATTTACATCCTATAATTTAATATGTCCACTCTATGTCAGAACATTTACTTACAATAAATAAATAAATAGGAGCAGGCAATGCAGCGCATTAAGTCAGACAGCTTAATTTCAGCAGTGCAAGTTTGTTCTCTTTTTCTATTGTTTCAACTAAGGGCTTTCAAATGTTGCTGTGACTGTTTCCACTTATGTGCTCTTAAAAGCAATGACTCATTTAAAATAGCTTTGTGAGTGCACTTAGAGACTAAACAACTTTTAAATGTGTAATCTGTGTAATACAGCATAAAAAATGATTTTACATCATATCTAGTGATTAGTGTCAGTGTATCTTTAGTGGAAAGGGTGCTGTGGAGAGTACCCTACTCAGCATTCGGTTGAGACCCCTTTGTTTTTCACAAATTAATTTAACCCTTAATACATATAAAAGGGCAAGGCTGGGTTAATAATTTAGAGAATACACATTTTTTTTAATTAAATTTGTGTAAAAGTTTTATACAAATCTAATATTTGGAATTCATTTTCAACTGATATACCTAAGGCAGAGAACGTATATACTATATAACTATATTTGCATTTTAGCCTAGCATCTGCATAGAAAACCAACTCTGTTGTGAGAATAATTATTCATTTGCTTGTATACTACACTTGATACAGGAGGATTCCACTGGGGGGTGCATTAGAGAACTTGGACCAGATAAAGCTGCCAAATGAATAAAGTGTAAATGTAATTTTCATCATTCCAACAGAAGTCAGTTTGGGGGTCATTTTGAGATTACAGAAGCGAAAATACAGCAGCGGTAGGCCCCAAACCAAGCACAGAGGGGCTTCTCTTCTAAACTTTCCGTCAGTTTTACCACTGTCAACTCTTAGAACTTATGTCCGGATAAATTGGTCCCTACACTACTGCTTATTTTTCAATATGCAATATTATTGCATATTGCAGTGATAGCAGTAATTTCTGGGTATGTGCTTAAATGACATATGAAGGAAATGCAAAATAAATGTGGCACCCATGATAAACATGTGTACACAAAATAAAAGCAAGTATATATTCGGCCTAACCCTTTGTAACTTAGGCTGTTTACAAAAATTTGTTTAAAAAAATTACCCATATTTAGACAGAATTTACAAATATTTTGACAACAATCCACCAGAGAAACAAATGTTGTATATTTTTATACATCCAGTTTCAAACCTTTTGCATCACTCCATGGTAAAAACTTTGCTCAAACCCCCTGTTGGACATAATCTGAGACTTGTCTTCTGCCCCCAGCTGGATAATTCTGATTATTATTATTTTCCCCCCCATTTTTTCTCAGGTTGTGCTAAAAAGGGTTAAAATTTCTGTCATGGTTTTGTCTCTTTTGGGTGTCTCTTCCCACAAGCCATATGCTAATTTGGACACATGTCCACATAGAAATGAGTTAAGATGTATCTGCTACAGTTTGTTATTGTTTAGAGTGTTTTACACATGGAGACAAGATTCTGGGAGTTCTAAAATGAATAAATCTGAAAATTCCCTCATTAACCAAGTTTTTCAACCCATCTTTCCTGAACCAATGCACCCAGTCTTTGAAAGATTGTTAGCCCCCTGTGAGAGTTGGTTCTTTGTGGTATGGAAGTGGGAGCGCTCTTCATGCAACTCTAACAGCTCCAACACCACAGTCAAGTTCGCTGACGATACCGTGGTGGCTGGTTGCTTCAGCAACAAGGTTGGGCGGGCTTATCATCACCGAGGAGCTATGCTGAACTCTGAACATAGATAGCCAGGTGAGGAAGGCAAGGCAGTGCCTTTTTCACCCTAACCTGAGGAAGTTCCGAGTCTCACTGAAAATCATGAGGATGTTCTACACTGGAGTGGTCTTCAGTAAAGACCAATAGCCATAGTGAACAGGACCATGAGAGACCCTCATCATCCTGACTATGGTGTGTTGGAGTGGCTGTGCTCTGGCCAGCACTAAAGCTCATTAAGGTGAACACAGAAAGACTCAGGAGGAACTTTTTTCTTTAGTCTGTCAGAACTGGGAACTCTACCCTGTAGTCCTACCTTCTGTCGAAAAACACTGTCATTTACTTATGTCACTTTAACAAGGTTTATATTTTGCACTACCACATACATTGTAAATACTGTGTGTGTGTGTGTGTGTGTGTGTATATACATATATATAAAGAGAGAGAGACAGAGAGAGAGACACAGAGAAAGAGAGAGAGAGAGAGACAGGTAGTCAGACTGTATAGCATGCACATCGTTGCACTGTGGCTTATTACATGTATATTATTTATTGTCTTATTAGTTTGTGGTTTTTGTTTTTTTACCAGTAGTAAATGGGGGTGCACAGCCTCAGATGCAGTACGACTGCATTTCACTGCCATCTTGCTTGTGACTAATAAACAAATTAAAACTTGAAAACTGTCAACCTTGTACAAGCCTTTTAATGGAAAAAACCACCAACCAGCCACTTTTACTTTTTTTACAATTCCCTCCAAAGACAACCAGTGACTTCCAGTGATATCCTTCTGAGAATAATTTGACTCACTAAATGTTTATCTAAAGTTGCATACTGATGCATGAAACCAAAGTCACCGAGGGGGTCCTTTTCCTAAAACCAGGGGCTAACAGAGTTCTAAAGAAGATAATCTTCTGTGAAAACAACCCTAGCAGTAGTCCTTTAAAGGTTACCATTTAATCATTTTTCAGTGGTCTTTGGATCTGAACAAAAGAATATTTCTAGAATTTTATATCCACCTTTCCCTCTCAGTCATCACACATTTAATAACCACTAAGTCTTCAAAATCTAGTAACTTAAAGTTGCACAGCAGCAGTCGTCATTGTTTGCAAACACAACGTTCAAATGCCATTCATGCAGTTTTCATAAGCTGAGAAGACAAAGCACCCAGCAGGGTGCGGTGGTTACGCGAGCCTGACAATGAATGAGAAGAGAGAGCTCCAATTGTGATAAGAAATGAATTAATCTGAGCAATAAAACTAGAATTTCTACTTGTTTCACAGCAGTTACCTTCTCAGGCACAAATAAAAACATCCACAACTAACTAATGTGTAACATTAACAGATTTTTTTTTGTGTGTGTGTGTGTGTGTGAAGCCACTTCCATACTTACTGTAACCACTCTGTGTTTATGGTAGAAAACAGAACATGCCAATCGTAACAACAAAGGACTGAATAAAGAATTAAAACATTAATTTCTGATTGTTTAACAGCAGCTCTTCTCAAAAGGAACATTTGGAGGCAGTTTGCATTTTAATGATAAATACTACCTGGATTGAGTCTAAGGGATGACATAATTTTTTTAACCTTAATACCAGAGAAAATATCTATTTGCCGCATGAAGAAAACGTGGCATAATGATCATCCCACTCGAGTACACAGTCTGTCGCAGAGCCTTGCGTTTCCTTCTCATGTTAGCGAGCTGGGAAGGGTGCATCTGTCGGAGAGAGCATTGTTCTGTTTTTTTCTCCATTGAATAAACAATATTCTTTGACTACTGAGAGAAGGATAAAATTTATTCAGTTTACTCTGGTTTGATAAGGTTTTAAAAAGCTGTAATTTAACATCGACTTTGGTTGATGTGGTCTAAATAACTGATGCTCAAACGCTGCACACAGTAGTTTCCGAAATTTATATACAATATGTTTGAATCATCAAAGCTGAGGAATGCCATGAATGAATGTGTGCAGCTTTGCTTTCCTCCTGAGTGGAGCAGGAAAATCTAAATTTTGCATATAGAAATTGGCATAGAAAGAGCTGATCTGGGATCTGGTAGAGAAATCTGTTCTACTTATACAACCTAAATGTCAAAGCTCCATTTCAGGGGATAAACACTAAAACTGCTTATTTAGGTTCACAAAAAGTTTATCGTTTCAGTTTAATATACATTAAATGAATCCAGTTAGTTGTAAAAAATCAATTTGAGTGTGTAACCCAATCTCACTAATCCCAGATTAGTTGAGTTAACTAGACGTTTGCATGGAAACCGGTTCCACTAAACCCCTTCGGTTTTTAAACATGCTGAAAATAAACATGTTAAGTTGTGTGAACATAGATGACCATTAGTCTGTCTTAAAAACCATTCTTTAACTTAACTTATTTTCTTTGTACCCCCAGTTTGTTTTAACTAACACCCTTGAGTCAGATTTATGCAAACTGTTTCGTTTGTACACAAAAAGACGGAATCACACTGACTCAGTTTCATCAAGTTAATTTAAAAGACTCAACTTGTGCCAGATTAAAAACTAATTTAAGATTAATACCGAACTTAGAAATGTACCTTTTAATGATAATTCATCATGTATCTTGGCATATTTTTGCCATAGACTGCGGGTATCGATCTGCAATCTACAGAACAGAGACAGCGGCATGAGGATAGGTCGGTGACCATCTTCTCTGATGCTAGGCTGTAGTGGCGGCGGGTTTTGTCACCTGTACTGTCAGTACAGGTGAAGGCAAAAATTCAAACATCAGAACTTCCCAACATTGTCTAAAACATAACACAGAAAGTAAAGCACATAACTCAATCACCAATCTGCTGAATATGCATCTGCTATGAGCCCCACCCCTTCTGACAGAAACATAACGTGTTCAGTTATCTTATTTGTTTTAGTAATGAGACATTGTTTATACAAAACACGGTAATTAATCACTACTAAAAGTTTATATTCAAACAAAATCTGAGTTTACAGTTTAGTCCACAGTGTGAAAAGTATCGTAAAATAAAAATATCTAAAACCTGCAGGACAGTGATCCTCAGTGACTAAAGTTTGAGAGCCTCACAGACTGGCATGTGTCGGTCCCACCCCCTAGTGGAACCCACCAGGTGGAGAAGCATAAGGAGAAACAACGGCTGAAGGGTGCATCTTAAGCTCCAGGTTATTCTAGGTAGACTTGAACATCACCAGTATTGGACCGCAGAACCATGAGGCATGTTGATCATTTTTGCTTATTTGGAGGAGTGATCCTTCCTCTCTCCAGTACTTGGTTAGACAATTAGAAAAATCTGTATGGTTATGGTTACTACATTTTCTACATGCTACAAATGACCATATAATGATATATACATCTGTTCTGCATCCAGTTAGAAACATTTAGCTACAAAGATCACGAGTAGCCAAATAATAAACACAGTTCCAGTCAGGCTTTATGAATTCCCGAAGACAGCTAACAGACCACATTTCTTTATCCATACCCGTCCCCACCTTTGCTTTCTCTTCTCTTTTTTCCCTGTCACTCATCATTCGGAGTGATGAGACTCAGATGAACCAGAAATGTAGAGTCAGATGGCAACACCGTCCCCATGATGTTGTCCACCATGTTGACGAAAACAAGGATTTACACATATTAATGAATAAGACCCGGTAACACCTTGGGAGTATGTCTGGGAAGAAGAAAAGAACAGGAGAAAGAGGAGGACAGGGGAGGGGATGAAGTGAAAATGGAGAGAATGAGGGGTTGGTTTCATTTGGTATCAATTTAGTGGGTATTCCTTAGGGGATATGCTAATATTTCCTGAGAAGCTGTGTCTCTTTATTTCTACAGCTCTCTCTTTGTGACCGCTGTACCTTGTTAGGGCTGTGGCCTCTTCTGTGGCACAGAACGAAGAGGCAGTGGTATCGAGTTGGAGAAGAAGAAAAAACAGGCAAATAAATAAATAAGTGGAATCCAACAACACAAAAAAAGACAAGAAAGCAAGAGTGATAGAGGAAGGGAGGGAGAGAAGGTAGCACCTTGACGCCGATGTACAGCTGCTCTCTCCTAGCGTGCTGGTTTCACCTTTCCAACCCCCTCCTGTCTGTCGAGTGACGCGTTTGATTTCGCCGCATTCATACATCAGTGCGCCCGTGCAATGCTGACACCTCATCTCAGCCTGCCGACTTTGGCGACCGAGGCCCTGTTTTGCATAGTGCATACCCCCTCCTCCTCCCCCTCCTCGCTTCCTCTGCTCCTCTCTTCCGTGACACTCTGCCCATCTTTAAAGAAAGAAAGATAGATCAGGAGTGGAAGACAGGTTTGGAAGGGGAGGGAGAGGGAGATTGCAAGTGACAGAAGGAGAGAAGAGAGGAGAGGGCATCTGGAGGGAAAAAAAATCAGTAGAAAAAAAGATGCTCCTCACTAATTTGTGCTATCGCTGTCCCTCATCCTTTCATGTGAGCTGCCTATCGGTGAGAAAAAATACAGAAAAAAAAAAAAAAACATCCTCACTGCTTCTTGGTTCATATCTTTTTTCAGTCTTATATTTTATTTATTTATACATTTTTTTATGTAAGAGAAGCACATGCTACGACCTTTACCTTTAACTGTCTGCGTGCATGCCCACTTGTTATTCAAAACTAAAGTATAATGTGCAGTTAAGATGAATTAAGACAATGCTCATTTCCTTGGAGCCCAGTAATTATGTTAGTCCAATTAGTGAGCAGCCCTTACTGTAAAAGTACTTGCCTTCCTCAAAGAAGACTTTCTATTATAATCCTGGACCACATGGTCAGGATGGAGAGCTTGGCACAAGCTCAGGACAATATGACAGCTCTAGCTTTTTTTTTTTTTTTTTTTTTTTTTTAACCTTCCCTGTTCAGCACCCTAACAAGCTAACTGACAGTCTGGTTGTTGTATTGTTCTGAACAACTTTGCCAAGGGGAGGCCCATCAGTAAGG